>NW_019167960.1:5212321-5328415 GCF_002303985.1 Durio zibethinus | reverse complement strand
CTCTCAGAGATAGTTGACTTAGTGAATTTGAGAGATGAAGAGAATAAGAAAGAGGTTAGAATGGGCACTTCACTTTAATCAAGAGATAGACAATGATTGGCAGACTTACTTCGAGAATTCGTAGATGTATTTGCTTGGTCTTACCAGGATATGTCAGGGCTAAGCACGGAGATAGTGGAGCATAAATTACCCTTAAAGCCAGAATGTAAGCCAGTTCAATAGAAACTGAGACGGATGAAGCCTGAAATGCTACTAAAGATCAAAAAGAGGTGAAAAAATAATTTGATGCAGGTTTCTTATAAGTGGCTAAGTATCCAGAGTGGGTAGCCAATATAGTACCAATTTTTAAAAAAGATGAAAAGGTACGAATATGTGTAGACTATCGTGATTTGAATAAGGCTAGTCCAAAAGATAACTTTCCTTTACCTCATATCGACACACTAGTAGATAACATAGCTAGGCATTCAATTTTCTCTTTTATGGATGGTTTTTTAGGGTATAATCAGATAAAATGACTACAGATGATATGAAAAAGATTACTTTCGTAACTATGTGGGGAACTTTTTGTTACAAGGTCATGCCTTTTGGGTTAAAGAATACTAGGGCAAGCATATCAAAGGGTCATGATAACACTTTTTCATGACATGATGCACAAAGAGATAGAGGTATATGTAGATGATATAATTGTAAAGTCTTATAAGGATGAAGATCATGTCACCAGCCTCAAAAAGTTATTTGAGAGGTTGAGAAGATTCCAGCTCAAATTAAACCCAACCAAGTGCACTTTTGAAGTAAAGTCAAGGAAGTTATTGGGCTTTGTGGTCAGTGAAAGAGGAATTGAAGTCGATCCAGATAAGATACGGGCCATTCAGAATTTGTCACCTTTCAGCACACCAAAAGAAGTTTGAAGTTTTCTAGAAAGATTGAATTACATTTTTTGGTTTATCTCTCAGCTTACTTACAAATGTGATCCCATATTTAAGCTTCTTCGTAAAAATAATCCTGAAAAATGGAATGAGGAATGTCAAGAGGCGTTTGATAAAATTAAGCAATACTTGTCGAACCCTCCAGTGTTGGTGCCACCTGTTCCAGGAAAATCTTTAATTTTATACTTAACAGTATGTGAAAATTCAATAGATTGTGTGCTGGGGTAACAAGATGAGTTTAGCCGAAAAGAGAAAGCTATTTATTATCTGAGTAAAAAGTTCACAGAATATGAATTCAAGTATTCCTCATTATAGAAGATGTGTTGTGCATTAGCATGGACTACTAAAAGATTCAGACAGTATATGCTTTATCATATCACATGACTCATAACAAAATTGGATCCAATTAAATATATCTTCGAGAAGCTTTCTTTGTCTGGAAGAATTGCTAGATGGCAAGTAATGCTCTCGAAATATGATATTATATATGTGAGCCAAAAATAATAAAATGGGGTGTTATAGCAGAGTTTCTTGCTGATCATGCTACTAAAAAGTATGAGCCAATAAAGTTAAAATTTTTTGATAAAGATCTAATGATTATTTCTCAATTGGAAAAGGGGAGCATGAAGAAAAATGTTAAAGAATGTATTTTGATGGAGCTGCCAATGCTTTGGGTCATGAAATTGAGATAATTTTGATCTCTCCAAAAGAACAATACTGTCATGTAACAGCAAGGTTAAATTTTAACTGCACAAATAATATTGCTGAATATGAGGCATGTGTCATGGGCTTACAAGCTGCTATAGATAGAAGAGTGAAAGCATTAAAAGTGTTCGAAAACTCAACTTTAGTTATATATCAATTGAAAGGAGAATGAGAGACAAGAGATTCAAAACTTGTTCCATATCATAAGCACATTCTAGAGTTGATGAAACAATTTGAAGATATCCAGTTTGACCATTTACTCCGAGAAGAAAATTTGATTGCAGATGCATTGGCTACTCTGGCTGTAATGATTCGAATTAATGACAATATTGACATTCAACCCATCAAGCTAGATGTTAAGGATATACCGGCTTATTGCTCTAATGTAAAAGAAGAAGGAGATGGAAAACCCTAGTATTATGACATCCTACAGTATATTAAGGATCAACAGTACCCAGTTCAAGCAACAAAAAATGATAAAAGGGTCATCCAAAGATTGGTTATGAGCTTTTTCCTAGATGGGGATGTTCTATACAAAAGAAGTCGGGATCAAGTATTATTGAGGTGTGTAAGTAAGACTGAAGCAAGAAAAATCATTAAAGAGGTGCATGATGGAATATGTGAGGTACATACCAGTGGACATATAATGGCGAGACAAATCATGAGTGTAGGATATTACTGGTTGACGATGGAGAATGATTGTATTGACTATGCTTGTAAATACCATAAATGCCAGATATATACTGATAAGATCCATACTTCGCCATCTGTTTTACATGTTATGGCACCACCATGGCCATTCTCAATGTGGGGCATGGATGTCATTGGTCCAATCACCCCAAAGGCTTCTAACGGGCACAGATTCATTTTTGTGATGATAGATTACTTCACAAAATGGGTAGAGGCAGTGTCATATGCGAATGTGATACGATCTGTGGTTTACAAGTTTATAAAAAGAGAGATCATTTGTAAATATAGGCTTTCGAAGAGAATTATTTCAGATAATGTCAAAAATTTAAATAGTAAAATGATACAAAAAATATGTGCTCAATACAAGATCAAGCATCATAACTCGACACCATACCTTCCAAAAATGAATGGGGTAGTTGAGGCAGCCAATAAGAACATAAAAAGATTTTGGAGAAAATGATCGAGACTTATAAAGATTGGCATGAGAAGTTTCCATTTGCATTACATGCATATCGGACGTCAGTTCACACCTCTACTTGGGTAACCTCATTTTTTTTAGTTTATGAGATGAAAGTTGTACTACCAGTGAAAGTAGAGATCCCTTTTTTGAGGGTTCTAAAAGAAGTTGAGTTGAAAGAAGCTGAATGGATTTGAGAACGCTATGAATAGTTAAATTTCATAGAAGAAAAGAGATTGACTGCATTGTGCCATGGTCAGTTATATCAAAGAAGAATGATGAGAGCTCATGATAAGAAGATTCGGTCCCGTTACTTTCGAAAAGGAGAGTTGATCTTGAAGAGAATCCTCTCAATTCAACACGATAGTAAAAGAAAATGGACTCTGAATTGGGAATGACCGTATGTGGTGAAATGAGCTTTTTCGGATGGAGCGCTGATACTGATTGAGATGGATGAAAATGATTTATCCTATCTTATAAATTCTGATGCTGTGAAGAAATACTATGCTTAAAAAAAAGAAAATAATGAAAATAAAAAAAAATAAAAATGAAAAAAAAATGAAAAAAGAAAAAAAAGTGAATGAAAAAAGAGTCATCAGGGCGAAAACCCTAAAAGGGCGTTTGAGTCATAAGGGGGTTTGTCTAAGTTAAAAACCTGAAAAAGCAGCTTAGATAAGGAGAATACAGCATCGAATTTGAAAGTCACTGACATAGAGACTAGCAAATTTGAAAGAGTTCCAAGTTGTTAAATACATCAAAGGGTTGGGTTTTTAGAAAAAATCTTGAGATGTGTTATCATGATTATCTGATTGTTTATTTTGGGCTTTGTCCCCATACTTATCCTTGTAATTCTTCCTTGACCGAAATTAGCCAACATTTTGCTAATAAGAGACATTCTATTTCACTATTTGTATCTGTTTCTGGTGACTGTTTCTCAATCATTCTTATTTTTTTCTTCTTAATACCCTACAATAGAAGAAATGTGCAAATGTATTCTTACTTTTTGAGTTTGAAATAATGATTGATGAATGAATAATGGCATGAAATATTTTTGTATTACATTGAATAAGTCAAGAGTGATAAAGGCAGGATTGAGATGTTCAGTTCTTGATAAGGACATTGAATTTGGAAAAAGATTGCTTACAAAAAGAATGTGAGTGGAAGAGATGATTGGGAGCTACACTAGCTCGTCTTAGAAGAATAGTGTAATTGGATCTTTGAAGAATCAAAAGGGCTTGATGCCCAAGAAAAGAGCTTGAGAAACTTGAGTACCATACATTAAATAGGAATTAATTGGCCAACATTTGCATAGCATGCATTGAAATTCATATGCATTGCATAGCATATACTACTTTCAAGAAAGTATAGTGTATAAATTCAAGAAGTAAGGTGTTTCAATATCTCACATAAAGAAGACAGATGTGAAGATATTTTTAAATTTGAGAAGAAACTTGTCAGGTAAGTTTCTAATCCTTGAAATAGGATGTCTTTTAGTATCAGGGTTGATTTATAAGACCATTGGGCATAATCTCCTGAAATTCCTTCAAACACGATTTTCAACTCCTCTGGACATGATTATCAAGGAGCCATTTATTTTCTAAAGTCGTTGAGCCCTCTGATTAGAGGAGCCATTTATTTTCCAAAGTTGTTGAGCCTCTGATTAGAGGAGCCATTTACTTTTTCAAAGTCGTTGAGCCTCTGATTAGAGGAGCCATTTACTTTTCAAATTGTATGAGCCTCATTAGAAGCCATTTACTTTTTCAAAGTCGTTGAGTCCTAATTAGATGAGCTTTAATTTTTATAAGTCGTGAGCCTTTGCTTAAAGAAGCTTTGATTAAATTAAAAGAAGCAAAACAAAAAAAAACAAAAAAACAATAAAACTAAAAAAAGCAAAAAATACTTGTCGAACTTTGTTAAAGTCATGAGCTCTATTGCTTATATCCAAATCGTTGACCTCTGATTAGAGACTTATTTATTTTCAAAATCGTTGAGCTCTGAATAGAGGAGCTTTATTCATTTCAAAGTCGTGACCTCTGATTAGAGAGCTTTGTTTATGTTTTTCGAAGTCATTGAACCTCTGCTTAGAGAAGTTTGATCAAATCTTAAAAAATAAAAATGATTGAGTTGAGTCTTGATTGGGTGTCTACGTCTTTGCGTAATTTCTGTTTCACAGAAAATGTTCAAAGAGGGGTAACTGTAGACACCCAATTTGGTCTAGGCCCAGATCAATTAGGCCTGGTCCAAATGGGTAAGCCCATTTTTTTTTAATTTGTATTTTATTATTATTATATATATATATTTCTTTTATTTTTATCTTATATACTTATTATTTATTTATTATTACTATTTAATATATATATCCTTATTATTATAATTACTATTTTTTTTCTTTCTTTTTTGTTAATATTTATATATATATTTATCTGATTATATATTATAATTTATCTAGTATTTATTTTTAGTTATCTGTTAATATTATTATTTATTTGATTATTTTTTTAAATTATCTATTAATATTTTTTATTTTGTTTTTTCTTTTTTGGCTGAAATTTAGAGAATTCTACCGTGATTGGGGTTTAATTAGAGTCCATATTGGATTCAATAATTGAATCCCAATCCAAAGAGGAGTTGGGATTGATCAGAAACTCTTCTAATCAATCCCTATAAAAGGACCCTCGGATCAAAGGAAAAGGGACAGAAAAAAGTTACTAACTGAGAGAAAAAGGCAGATAGAAGAGATTTGAAAGATGAAAAAGGGTTTAGAGGCGTTAGAATAGCTTTAGGAATCGATGGGAAACTTTTGGAGATTTTTTTTTTGTATTTTTTTTGGGAAATTTTTGGAAAATTTCTAAATTTCAGTTGAATTTTTCGATGAGGTTAAATTTTTCGATAAGTATTCCGACCAAGTTTGAAGTTTTCGACCAGCTGCCCAGTTTTCGATGAGGATTTTCAGAAATCGACTAACTTTCTGGTGAAGTTTCGACTAAAACCCATATTCGGATGAATTTTTTAGAATCCGGTGATATTCAACTGAAGTTCTTCAGGAATTTTAGAGAGAAGGGAGAGAAAAGGAAGGAAGAGAGAGAGAGGGGAGGCTCAGTCTGTTGAAGAAACGAAGGAATCAGCCTTATATACCCTCCCAAAACAACGCCTTTTCTACGTTAAGTAACCCAGAGGATCCGCGTATTTTGCTGAGATCCGACCCGACCTGAGCGTCGACTCGCTTTTGACCAGCACGTGACCCGCCTTTTCGAGCCGTTAGTCGAGCCGAGCCAACACCCGGAGTCGCATCTCCGAGAAGTTTTTCTTCCTTGAGCCGAGCTGAACCGAGCCGCAAGCCGAGCTGTTCCCAGGTTTTTTTTTCATTTTTTAATTTTTTTAATTATTTTATTTATTTATTATTATTATATTGAGATTGTTTAATTTTTTTCTATTTTTATTTATTTTCATTTTTTATTCTTTTATTTTTTTTCATTTTTTAAATAAAATGAAAATATATATATTTTTTAGGAAAAGTTGAAAGTATCAATTTTCCTTAAGGATAAATTTTCAAAAAAAGTTTTTTTTTTTAGGAAAAGTTGAAAGTATCAATTTTTCTCAAAATTAAAAATTTCAAAAAAAAAATATTTTAGAGAAAAGTTGAAAGTATCAATTTTTCTTAAGAATAAATTTTCAAAAAAGGTTTTTTTGAGGAAAAGTTGAAAGTATCAATTTTTCCTGCATAAAAGCAGTCATTTTTTTCTTTTTTTTTTTTTTAAATAATCCGATAATGGAGCCTCTATAAGTGAAACAGTAGTTTTCTTGCATACTCTTGAGGAGAGGAAATTTTTTCAATTTTTTGCTAAAAGTATTAGAGTCAATTGAGAATAATTTTCAATAGTTAATTACTTGGTAAAATTTTAAGGCTTATTGAATAACACAAAATTATGCCGGTACCATCTTTTGATGGGCGTTATGAGGGTGTTATAACCTTCTTCACACGTAATCGAACTCCCGAACCCTGTTCTGGTTAATAGACTTGAACCTATTGTTTTAGGAACCCTTAAACTTAAGTGTTCCTTAAAAAGAAAGATTCTTTAGGTGACCAATCGCACCTAGATAAAAAAGATTGGTGGTGACTTTTTCAAGTCAATGTCTAGCGATAGATCCCCGGATCTAGACATTATGACACTAATAATATTAAACCAATATCCCAATCTAGAAACTAAATTATCCATTCAACATGGCATATTAAAAATATTATAAAAAATGAAATGCATATATTTACACCCAACCAACAATCTCTAACCTGAAGGTGTAGTGAACGATAACACATATTCATACCACTATTTACAAATTTATTCAAGTTCATCTTTCGTGAAGCTTTTTTTACTCTCCAATTATAAAAAAAATCAAAAGTAAATATTAATAAACGGGAACATAATTTATTTTTTTTAAAGATATTACGATTATATGAAATTAATACTAACCTTGAATGATGTGGTCATAAATTAATACTAACTCTCCCTCATAAAACGAATAACATAATATCCACATTCAGTATATCCTAATTAACGAGGTACTTAAAAAATAAATTTAATGGGTTTAGAAAATATTTATCTAAACAAACTCAATATAAAAAAATAAATTTCACATTTACCAGTAATGACATCCAATTTATCTTTGCTTTTTTATCAATTGTAGATATTCCCCTAAATTGAATAGGAAAGAAGTACTTAATACAAAAAAAATAATTATGAGAAAACAAAAGATAATATAATAATATGTAATATCTCTTTATAAAATTATGAATATTGGGTTTAGGCTTTACCATTGGTTGAGCGAAATTAAATAAGTATGACGTAAAGGAATTGCTATCAATCATAATAAGCTGCCAATGATGACTACAAAATTATAAGAATGATATACTCAAATTAGGCATCATCTCAAATTCGGATAAGGTTGAAATAATTATTTGTATGAATATAACTTACGCAACATTATACGGGACTAAAAAATAATCAGATGTTTCCTTCGATGATTAAAAAAAACAAAAAAAAGATCTTTCAGGGAACTAATCAATAGGCTAAAGATATAGATTTGACATTGGAGCAAGATGTGTCTCTCGTAAGGAGGGAAAGAATAATTTATTAAGTCTATATTATAGGCTATGCCAATATATGCAATGAATTGCTTTCTCCTTCCAGAAAGCTTTTGTGAAAAAGCTAATAGCATTATAAGCACTTATTGGTGGAGCTCAAAGAAAGATAAGAAGGGGTTATACTAGCTAAAGTGGACTAAGGTTTGCTGATCCAAGAATGAATAAGGCATGGGTTTTCGAAAATTTTGAGTGTTTCAACTTAGTCCTTTTGGGAAAGCAAGGTAGGAAGCTATTTAAGAATAAAAGTCAATGGTTTATAAAGTATTAAAAGTGAAATATTTCTCGAGGTAGATTTCTTAGAAGCACTTTTGAGGTCTCGACCTTCTCTCACATGGATAAGTATTTGGACTGCCAGAGAAACATTTCAAGATGGATTAAGATAGAGAGTTGGGAATGGTGCGAAAATTCAAATTTGGCATGATAGGTGGCTGCCTAATGACCAAGTATTAACATACTCATTTTAACAAGATATACTATCATAAGATGCATTTTTAGAGGATTTAATAGAGAGGCAAAGTAGGCTATCGAAGAGGTAGTTGATCCAACAAACATTTTATAAAGATATTGCTAAACTAATCTATAGCATTCCACTAGGCTACTTTGAACACAGATGATTTGGTATAAAACTGGGAATGTACAAAAGAATATAGTATCAAGAGTGCTTACCATGCTGTTATGCAAAAATAGGGGAGGGCCCAAACACAGAAACCTCATGCAGATAGTGCACAGGATGCAAATGATGGAAAAATTGGAGCAAAATTTAGAAAATGAAAATACCATCGAAAATTAATGTTTTTGCATGGAGGCTATGTTAAGAATCACTATAGCTCTAACATCACTTGTTGAGAATCACCACAGCTCTGATATCACTTGTTAGGCTAAAATGCCTCAATCTAATCACACCAAAAGAAGCGAAATCAAATAATGATCAAATACATGAGACAACAATTTAATTTGGTTCGGTCCAACTGACCTATGTCCACGGACAAGAAATAAAATCCATTAGTTATAGAGAATTACAAATATACATTAAAACATATCAACTACTCAATAGTTAATACCCATAGACCCTCTCAATCTCTTTTAGTCCTATGGAGTATTCTCAACCTAAATAAATCTATACCTATGTGCACTTTTTCAACACAAATAAACACATACCCATATGTATCTATCCATCATACCTATGTAGACCTTCTCAATCGCTTCTAGTCCACTCTTATATACCATAACTATATGGACCTTCTCAATCTCTTGTAGTCCACTCACAAACATACATACCTATAAGATGTAAATCTTCAATACTCTTATGGGATATCTATCTCCAAAAATCTTGTAAGTTTCTTACATCTTTTTCTCATACCTAACCTTGGAGAGACTCTATCTATTTATAAGCTTATAAACTTATCTATTAAAAATCTCTTTCCTCCTAAAATTATTCTTCTGTAAGCCGAACTTGCCTATTAAGAATCATGTTCCTCCTAGAATTATTCTTCTATAAATCTTCTTATCCATCAAGCAATGTCAAGCCAATCCCAATCAAATCTTTTATTGGATTTAAGTCATTATTCCTAACAATCTTCATCTTGACTTAAATTTCATCAAATCATCTATCTTCATACGAGACATGCTTAGCTTCACTTGTAATGGAAGTCTCATAATAATTTTTTCTTGTATGCCTTTACGTTTTATGCAAATCAATCCTCAATCTTTAAAACTTGAACTCAAACTCTTTTATTGAATTGAGTTCCTCTAAGCTTGCCTCTTCTCATGTATCAAACTATGCTATGATACCACTTGTTAGGAATCACTATAGCTCTGACATCACTTGTTGGGAATCACCACAGCCTGATACCACTTGTTAGGCCAAAAGGCCTCAATCCAATCACACTAGTAAAAGCAAAATCAAATAATGAATCAAACATACAAGAAACAACAATTTAAAGTGATTCAGTCCAACTGACTTACGCCTACGGATGAGAAACAAGATCCACTAGTTGTAGAGAATTACAAACATACATCAAAACATATCAACTACTCAACAGTCAATACCTATAGACTCTTTTAATCTCTTCTAGTTCTATAGAGTATTCTTAACCCAAACAAACACATATCCATGTGCACCCTTTCAACACAAACAAACACATACCCATATATACCCATTCATTATACCCATGTAGACCCTCTCAATCACCTCTAGTCTACTCTCATGTACCATACCTATGTGGACTCTTTTAGTCTCATTTAGTCCACTCACAAACATACACACCCATAAGATGTAAATCTCCAGTACTCCTATGGGGTATCTATCCCATAAAATCTTACAACTCTCTTATATTTTTTTCTCATACCTAACTTTGGAGATGCTCCATCTAGTTATAAGTATACAAAATTGCCTATTAAGAATCCCTTTCTTCATAGAAATTTTCTTCTACAAGTCAAACTTATCTATTAAGAATCCTCTTCCTCATATAATTCTTCTTTTGTAAGTCTTTTTATCCATAAAATAATATCTAGCCAATCTCAATCAAATCTTTTATGGGATTTGGGTCTTATTCCTAATAGGCTAAATTATGGTATTTTACCAGTTTTGAGTAATTTATAGAAGCGTGATATCGATACCAAGATCTACCCTTGGTGTGGAATCCATGAAGAGACGGTGATACACACTTTAAGGGATTGTCAAAAAGCAAAGGACATATTGCTCTTTGCTGAAGCGAATAGATGTTGGACGACTAACTTATATGCAGAAGACAAAGGATGGCTTTCTAGCTTAGCCAACTCCATGACCAGTGAAAGTTTCGAAAAAGGTCTTGTGATCTGCTGGGTTATCTGGCATAGCAGAAACGAGCTGATAAACAATAAGGTACTCAGAACTGCTCAAGAAACTATAAATTTTGCTCTTCGCTATCTGTATGAAGTTAAAGGGAGACAGGACCAGACATATAGATAGCTGGAAATCACCAGAATCTGGAAAGTGCCACCCACCAATATTATCAAATTTAATTTTGATGGGGCCTTACATCTCATAGAGGCAATTGGAGGTATTGGGATAGTGGCACGAAATGACAGAGAGGAAGTCTTAGAGGCTACTTCAAAATGAATAACAGGAATTATACAAGCTGTGGTGATCAAAGCATACTTAGTGGCTGGCATTCTCTTTGCCAAGGAACTAGGCTTCACGGAGATAATATTGGAAAGAGATGCAGCTGAGGTCATCTCCAAACTTAAAAAGCAAACTAAGGATCTGTCCACAGTAGGCAATATCCTGGATAAGGCACGAATGATGAGACAAGATTTTCAATCATTTGAGGTTACTCAGGTAAGGTGTCAGATGAACAAGGCAGCACATAAGCTAGCCAAGCTTGCTTTAGGTTTAGAGAGGGATGCTTACTGGGTGGAAGATTTCCCTCCCATCATAGATGATGTTATCAAAAACAAATGTATTATCCCAGTAGTTGATTAATGAAGTTGAATTTATTCTTAAAAAAAAAAAAAATCAAATTCACTATATCAATAAATTTACAAATGCATATTAGTACCCAAAACAAATTACAAATGCATTTTTGATGATTAGACATAAGCTTTACAACACACAATTAGAGTTGTCAAACCCAAAAAACTCGTCAAACCTTTCTAAACTCCAATTGGACCCAATCCTATTTGATTAAAAAATGTTAATAACAAAATTTTAAACCGATTGAAATTCAAAAAATTTGAACCAAAAATTATTCGAGCCTGAATTAATTTAAATTTAAATTGATTTGAACTTGAATGACCTAAAAAATTAATCAAAAACGACTCAAATAACTTAAATTAAATACATTTTTATATTTTAAAATATTAACTAATAAAAATAATAAGTATAACATAATTAGTAATTTACTAATTAATTTTGAATCTATTAACAGAAAAATAATTTTTCATGAATTTATTAACATAGGTAAACATGTTTGGCCTAACTCAAGGAAAGAATATATTGGACAAAGTTTAGGGACCATTTATTGCTCAATAAAAAAATTATCATTTAAAATTCTTTCTTTTATATATTTTCATAAACCTTTGGAGATTATCTTTCTTAAATACAAGTATCCTTTTTCAATTATAAATGGAAAAGATTGAAAAATATTCTTTTTTTGCCATTATAACTAAATTAAATTTGTACAATTATACACCATAAAGTTTTTTTCTTTTTTTTTAAACTATACATCAAAATTAAAAAATAAAAATATGCTAAAAGTTGGTAAAAATGTAACTTTGAATAATTTAATTTTGTTTGTTAAAATTGGACTTAAACCTGAATTAAATCAATCCTAATATAACTTAAATCCAAAATGATTCACATATGAAAATGATCTGAATTTTCTTGAAAATGAAATGACCAAGTGACACGATTAAAAATTGATTGCTCTGTTTGCCAACTTGCTCACAATCAACTCAAGAAGATACAAATAGTTTTGCAAGTAAATTGACATCCCAAAAATTGAGTGTTTACCAATTAAGTATAAAGAAAGAGAATGATAAAAATATTATACAAATGAAGAAGAATTAAAGTTCAAAATTTTTTAATTTTTTAAAAATTAAAATATTGCTTTTTATTCCTATTCTCTTACTTCACAAATATGTCAGAATTCCTCTTACAGTTAACATTATGTATAGTTTTTTAATTATGTTAAAATATTTTATGTAATATTTGAATTTTAAAAATCTCTAATGTGATATTATTAACTGTTAATTAATATGTTATTTCAAGAATTGTTTGCCCATCACATATAATCATTTGAAGTTAATTACGTTAGGGGTGAGTATCATATTAATTAACATATTTATTGTTCAAATATTATATTAAAAATTTTTTAAATTCAAATATCACATTAAATATTTCATTATAATTTAAGACCATTTATTGATTAAGCCTTCCTCTTTTATAGTTAAAATAAAGCTAAAACAATAAAAAAAAAAAAAACTCTTGATTTATTTCATTTTTTAAAAAATAAGTCTTTATACTTTTATTATAACTAAATGAGCCTTTATTTTTTCAAACATACCCTATGTGTACAATTATTTTCAATTTTAAGCCTTGCATCATGTAAGAAGACAAACAACTATGTTACTCTTGCTCTTTGAGTGCATGAAAGAATCTAATTTTTTTCTTCAAAATGTTTATTATTCAAAAGGAAAACATTTTTTTTTAAATCAAAATTTGTCTAAATGATTTCTTTATTCACTACAAAAAGTGCTTAACTAGTTATTCAAAAAATTTTCAAATTACCCCGCATAATTAAATTTCATAACCAAAGATAATGAAATAATTGAACAAATGCTACTTTAGAGTCTTGTAAAAATTTGTGTTTCCTACTAAAATCGAAAAAGGTAATTATTTCATTTGTAAATAGATTGGGCGATTTAGCATATCAAGGGCTTGATTCATTCAAAAGAGCTTTACAGCTTGAAAGAAACAAAATAAATGTATACTCTTCCCACTAGGCTCACAAACGAAAACATGATCATCTAAAAAGTATGAATTTTTTGAAAACAAAAAAATTGTGACACTTTTTTTTAGTCTTCAAATGTGGCATTTTGATAAATATCTTAGCTAGCCAAAACGGAACTTAAGATTTTGAAAGGTCATTTTAGAATAGAAAAAGGCTTAAATTTTCAAAATCAATATCTTTTATGGATTTTAAACTTTTGGGACCTTGATATTTTTGGATTTTTAAAAGGGTCTGGGTTACTTTTAGTTAGTATATATCTCAATTAGTATCACGAGTGACTTTAAAGCCTTTAAGGTTTGCTTTAGATTGTCTTTTTGTAGGGTTTTCAACCTAGAGCAACATTTATCTTTTTTTTTTTTCCTTCTTTTTGATTATTACACCATACACTTAAGAATTTAAACTCTAAACAGGTAATTAGGTAATGAAGAAAGACAAAATGATTCATAGGTTTTATGGTTGTTCCTCAAAGAGAAGCTCTTTAATTTAAACATCTATACTTGATCCAATATGAATTTTTCTAAGGATGAATGTAAGCCAAGGTTCGAGGTTTTCAAATAAAAAGATAGGTAGGCCCTGAATAAGTGTTTAAGGGTGATTAAACTAAGGATCATTGTTTCTCATTCGAAGAAATGATTTTGGGGCATTTATCCTTTCATTTTTTTATACTTTCCAATCAATCATTTTTTTTTCTTTCTGTTCTTTTTTCCTTCCTTTTTGCTTTTCATTTTTTTCTACTTTCTTCCATTTTCTTTCCCTTGTCTTATTTTTTCATTTTTTCACTTTCATTTTTTTCTTTAAATGGATTCAAAACTATTAAAAATCTTTTTTTGGACACTTGCCTTCAACATACATGGTTTCTTCTTAAACTTTACAATACTTTACCATACAAGGTTTTCAATGCATAAAAATTCATGGAATAATAATAACACATGATCTAAAGTCTTTTACAAAAAACTGACTTTAAAAGCTCATGAAAATACCTTTAAAGTGTATTTTGGTAATTTTATCCTTATGAGCTGTAATCTAGATTTTCAAGAATCCAAATCATAATTTTATTAATCTCAAGTCTTGTCCCACTCAATTGTGAATTTCAAGAGTTGACCTGAGTTCTACCAAATTTAACTAAGTTTGACAAAGTTAGACCTTATTTGACCATATTTGATCATAGGGCATTTTGGCTATCTTAACCCAAATTTTAATTTAAAAAAATTCGTAAATCTTAAAATAATATTGGATATGAACTAGACCTGATTTTGAAAGCATCATAATTGGTTAGAATGTACCTGAATAAAATTAGATGTCTACAACTATTAATGGAAAACAAGCAAAATTTTCAGAGAAATCAAAATAAAAATAAATAAAAACCCAAGTAAATAAGAAAAAAAAACGATGTAAGCTTTTCTTCTAACATGGCACCATGGTGTGGGATGGTAGAATTAGATTTGGCAATTTGTGTTTTAATATCTTGTTTCACACAAAAATTATTTATCATAATTCGTATCAACATAAAAAATATAAAATATATTTTTTTTATTTTTGTTAAACTATAATATAACTTTTACAAAAAATTTTAAATTATCAGATATAGTAGAAATAGGATACTGAGATGGGCAAGCAACATTCTAAATTTTTTAATAAATAGATAATAAAAAATTTTCAATATCAGTTAAGTTTGAGTATGCATCTTATGCTTGCAAAAACAAGGATTTTTTTCATTTATTGTCAATTAATTTTTATTCAATGCTTGTCCTAAATTTTAACATGATAAATTTTGGAATGGGCATTTAAGCTAACCTATTGTAACCTTGTGTCAAATTTTAAGATAAGCATTAAATCAAAAATCAATTTACAATAGACGAAGTAATCTTTGTTATATTTACATGTATGAGATACCTCAAATATTACTAATGTTAGTTTCTTTAATATAGCAAAAGCCTATTTCATGACCTGAACATCATAAGTAAACATACAAGGATATCATGTAGGAAGGCCAACAAACAGTTATATGAATGAAAAATTAACAATATAAGAAATATATGAAATTTAAGCACATAACTTAACATAAAATGTCAATGGTTCGAGCTTGAAATTTCTTACAAATACCACATTAAATATTTCATTATAGTTTAAAGGTCATTTATATATTAAGCATTCCTCTTTTATAGTTAAAATAAAGCTAAAATATTACAAAAAAATAAAACTCTTGATTTATTTCATTTTTTAAAAAATAAGTCTTTATACTTTTATTGTAATTAAATGAGCATTTATATTTTGATTTTATCGAAATAATCTATTGTTTCAAATGAAATATTAATTTACGTTAAACTCGTATTTAGGTGTAAATTAAAAGTAAAAGGTTTATTTGAATATAAACTAAATGTTAAAGGCTTATTTGGATGCAAATTAAATGTCAAAGGTTTATTTAAATGTAATAAAACTTATCTAAATAAAATTATAAAGTTCAAAGGTTTTTTTTTTTATATAATTTTAACCTTAAAATAGATTAAAGTTTAAAGTCCTTTGATTGATTTGGTAGAAAAAACTAGCTGTTATTTTCTTCAATAATTGATTGGTACCGGTTGATTTGCTGAAACAAGGGATTGATCCCTTGATCGAAGAAAATTTGTTTTAGGGAAGCTGAAGATTCATGGGATCAATCTCATGTTGAGGGGATCAAATTTCCTCCTTTAAAGTTTCAAATCGTGCACGCTTTTTCTTTGGTTTTTTTTTTTTTTTAAACTGACGAAAATCAAAAAGAGAAAAAAACTTAAAAGACACAATAATAATAAAAAAAAATGAAGTCCATTTGAATATATTTTAATTAATAATATATTTAGAATAAAATAAAATCAAATTAAAAATTATGAAAAATTAAACTAAAATAATATTTATTATATCACATTATAAATTCATAAGATGAAAGTGAAAATGCCACTTGAGGCTCATGTTAGTGATGACCCATTAACAATCATAACTGTTATTTTAATTAATTCTTCTGAAATCAGAATATAAATTATTAATTAAGCTAGATGGGTACTTAAATTAATGAACATTTTTACCTAAGTCGAGATTCTCAGATTTGTCCAATTCTCATATATAATAATAAAATAACACAACATCCGAAATATTTACAATTTTATGTTTTTATATAATTATTAATTATATGAGTCAAGTTCTTTAAAAAAAGTTCATAAAATATTTTATTAAAAATGATTGAATAAAAATTTAAATTTAAATTTAATTAATTAATTAATACAATTAAATGAAATGGCAATCGAATGAACTCCAAAGTTTATAAACATTGAGAAACTCATCTTAAGTTTTTGTTTAAGAGTTAATTATATATAATTATTATTTTTTGTATGTGTAAATATTGCAGGCCGAAACTCAACTTTCAGATTTACACAATTTTAAGATTTGAGTATAACGTCGAATGAATGCATATTCGAATTTTAAAGATGTATAAGTCTGAAAATTAAGTCTCGGCCCGTAACTTGTGCATATAATCTATTTATTGAATTCTATCACTTACATATTTCAATTTTTAATTTAAACTTTTGTTGAAAATTTTAATGAAATTTACTTTAAAAAATTGTTATTTATTCCTTTAATCCTTTCTTATTTCTATAAGACGAAGCAATAACTGCACGTCATAATTGGGCAGTGAAATCAATTGCAGATGTCATGACAAATCAAAGTGTTTGAAATGCGAAGTTGATTTCTTCCCATGCTTTAAGCTTTAAATTTTTGTCTTTAGATTACAAAGCCTCACTTTCTCCATGTGAATGTCCTGATGCGAGTCAATTGTATAACACTTTCAATCAGAAATGCATACTTTTCTTTCCCAAAGTTCCTATAAGGACATAAAATGAAAAAATATATTTCATATTTAAAATTATATGTTACTAAAATTAAAAATTCAATACTCTTTACAGCAAGCTAAACCATTATTGACAACCGCATTGTCTTTAAAAAACATAATTAATAAATAAATTATAAACATTTCAGTAACGAAGAAAATGAAAAATAAAGATTGATGGCAGAAGAATTTCTTATCTACAAGGAAGAAAAATAATAAATAAATCAATTGTCTCTTCTCTTGCTGAAAATGAAAAGAATGTGTGAACATTAGACGTCATAATGTCTTTTTTTTTTTTTTAATACGATTAGATGTATCCTTAAATTTTGTTTACGGTCAAGTCTTCATTTCGAACAATTTTAAGGGATATCGACTTAATGCATTTAAGATTTCTATTGAAGTGCTCCTCGTATGAATTAAACCATAGTTAGCAAGAAAAAAAAGAGTTCCCTTCTTTAGCAATTAGACTAATCCTTTTGGGTTGCCAAATGAAGATTAACAAGCCACAAAAGTATAATGTCTCAACTTTTTTGCTTAATGACTAAGGATTTTTTAAGAAGATATATTTTGTGTATGCATATGACAAAAAAAAAAAAAAAAAAAACTCGTACAACCATTGTCACTATTTTGCACTTCTTTAGATGTTGAATTGACCCATGGATGTCGAAGTCGCAAGAAATGCACGTTTAAAGTTCCATAAATTATTAATGAATATGAAAATCAATTCAGCAAATTCCTTTGTATATATAGGATTAGGGAACAAGGGCAGCGTACCCCATGGATTGTCAGCTAGAGCGAAACAATGGCTGTTAAATTTTGGTCGTCCATGCGCGACACGCACTGCATTCATGAGTAAATTTGCATGTGTGTATCGCGCATGGACAATCTAAATTAACAACTCATCAGCAAGCTTAGGAATGAATCTAATGGAAATTTAGATCTCTGTCTGCTTGGAAGATTCTTCTTTCCTCTTCGGTGAAAGAGGGCAAGGGTGTGTGGGAGCTAAAAGGGGAGAAGATCTCGTCCACCAAGCGGGAACAGAGTGCGACCCCTAAGCAATTGGAGGTTCTCGCTCATCTCTTGGGGGTCCATATCATCTGAAAACTTGTCCTGTTCCATTAGCATAGCTAAATTTGAATAGGATGACTCAGCGTCAGGAAAAGTAAGCCCCCCTTTGCCTTGATTGAATTTGGCTTCGCTGCGCCCTGAATCAATCAAAAAGCTTATACTTTCTTTTCTTCATCCCATTTCATTTGGGCGAGGGGGAGGCTGTGAGTCACCTGGGCTATTTGTCGGTTGGTTGATTCTCGAAATCACCTCTTGAAAAAAAAAAGGCCCTCGGGTCCCGACCCACAAATGAATAGGAAGCGAGGCGAGGGTCTCTCATTAAAGGGGCAAAAGAGGGTTGGTTGGCTTTGTCCTTGTTTTGGGGGGTGGGGGGGTTGGGGCCTCTTTCGCAGCTTTAGAAAGGAGAGAATTGTTGAGAGTCACTCTCTCCAACCTTTTCTATCTTTATTTAAGAAACGAGAAAATTTTACATTAAGCTTGATATCTAAAATTCGTAAAATTTTTTATTAAAAATTTAAAAATCTCATCATATAAATTAAATATAAAAATTTAAAAACATTTTAATATATTATTAAATAGATATTTTTAATAAAAATATTAACAAAATTTTTGTTATGTAATAAGTATCAATTAAATTTAAATTATAAATAATATTTTTAATAATTTTTTATATATTATTAATTTTTATATTACATTTTATTAATTTATCAATTTAAATTTTTTATTAAATTATTTAAAATTTTTTTACAAATTTCGTCTAAATAACTTCCCATAAAATTTGTGACTTCAAAAATAGAAATAGGACGGAGAGAAAGTCAATAGATATTTGCGTTGGTATTTTCCAAATGAAACTAATAACTTTTTTCTTTTTTTGGTTAGGAAGGCTCAGTCCCACACTCTGACTTCACTGATGGAAACAACCTCTGCGCTCCAATGAACAACAGTTCCCCGTCTAACTGTATTTGGAATAGGGGGAATGGGGGAATGCCAAATGCACTCACCTTTGTCAGCCGCTTTTAGCACCCGTTCTCTCAAAAAGTCACGTTATGGTACTGTTTTAAGTTACAACCGGAAACTTTGTACAGCACGTTGTTAACTTGCCAAATAATATTTACCCTTGTGTCAATGAAAATATAATATAGTATAAAGACAAAACCATGTAAAAGGTAGCTGTGTAGGATAAATAAAGAGAAATTTTTTCTTCTTGTATTTAGAGACAACATATATATAATTTTTTTTCCTTTTATCGTATGTAATTTTTATTGGCATATCTCCTTTTCATTTTATGCAAATTTCATTATAAATTCATTTTTTATTTAATTGAGTAATTGCGTTATAAGGATTAAATAGTTCGCTAACAGTAATAGATTTAAAATTTTTTTTTAGAGATATCAACTTATAATATATACAAATTATGAATAAAAAATTTAAATAATGTATTGATATATTATCATAAATATGGACAAAGAGATCTCATATCTTAAAAAAATAAAATTACATCATTGTTAATACTATCAAAATTTTTTTTTTTATATATCTAACTAAATAATCATTTAACCAAAAATAAAAATTTTAATATGCGAATCACTCTAAGTTACGATATTTACTAAAGAACTACTAACAAATTTATTAATTCTATTGATAAAAAAGTGTACATGAGAAAATTTTCCTTCAAAATTTGTTATTTTCAAAATTTTGTAGGGTTTATGGAAACCCTACCTTAGGCCATGGATCCACCTTGTTCACTTGTAAGATTTAGATTTAATTTTCAATTAAAATCTCTTGGTGATCGATTTGTAAATTTAACGCAAGTTGTTATTGAGATTTGAAGCATGCTCTAACACTAAAATGAGATTGCCTCCCATCACTTAAACCATTTTGTATAAAAATATATTATTTAAACAATTCACTTTTACTTTTTTCATATTGATATGTTATTTTGGTGTAAAATTTAAATATTAATTTATCTTTAATTTTTTCATATTTATATATATGATTTCAATATAAACCTGATTAGAGTTTTTTTAATATTTTTTAAAGAGATATCTGTTTATATATCAACTTGTTTATATAATGTATTATTTATGTGTATAATATACAATAATAACAAAAAATTTTAAGGTAAAAATATATTTTCGAAATTATTCGTGATATTTTTTTCTGTCTCATAAATATTATCCTAGTTTAATCTTATTTAGTCAAATTTTTATTTTTAGATATGTCATAAGTATATATTTAAAAAATTAAAAATTAAAAATATATTATATTTTAAAATTTTAATTAATATTACTTTATAAACAAATGTCAAACTTAAAAAGATTGACTAAAGAATTTAAATTAAAATACTAATAAAGAGGCAACGTAATTTTTTATAAATTATTATTCGATACACTATTAATAAAGTTTTTTAATTTTACAAGTGAGATTAAGAAATTAATACATATTCTTTTTTTAATCAGTGTTTCTATTTTTAATATATTTGAATGGATATGTATCATCCTACTAACTTCGCTTATAAAATCTAAAATATTCTATTATCAATGTATTAAATAATTTTCTAATATTTTAATATCAACATTAAGTTAAAAGCAAAACTAGCTTTGACAATGGCAAAATACTTTATAATTTTAATTATTATTTCAACTTTCTTATTTTATATTCATATTACTTTAGTTGATTTCTTATTCAAAGATATTTTATCTAGCTAAACAAAAAATATTATGCAAAAAATTATATATAAATGCACAAGATTTAGATTTCTAAAAATTTTAGATTGTAAACTAATTAAAATAAAATTAAAATAAAATAGACTTAGTTTACAGTAATAGTGCAAAAAAATGGTATACTCTAGAAAATTAACCAGTTCACTACCTGTCTACCTTAGTGAACTGTATATATGACTGGGCCAAGAAAAATGGAAAACAACTAGTGTATATGAAGAGCAGTTTAGTCTTTTAAGATAAATTCTTAAGAATAATCATGATTTGAGTGATAAAGAGTTTAATTTTTTTTAATTAAAATTTCAGTTATAAATATTATGATTAAAAAAAATAAATTTAAAAAAATTTATCTTCTGATTTAATTTAACTTTAAATTAATCAAAATTTAAAATAATTATCGAACATACAAAACTTTTTTAAAAAAATTCTTAAGAGTAATGGTTATTTTTCGAAAGATTCTTAAAAATACTAGGTACTTTTGCCTGCGGCAAAGCGACAGGTTTGAGTTTTAATTTGTAGGATGACGTGGACTTTTAAATTGCTCGAGTGTTGGAGCGGGTGCGTAGAACAGAGTGTCCCTAGCATTCCCGTTAGAATAGTGGTCGATCCCTCGGGAATTATAATGTTATGTTCACGCAATGATTCCAAAAGTACTACTCTGTTCGTAGTCTCTGTCTGGGGTGCATAGTTGACAGGAGATAGACTCAGGCGGTAGATAGGTTCCGCACTTCGATTCCCGCCCCGTTAGCATCTCCAATCTATTGGCTTCTAGCACACTTGCACTTGGTCATATGCACAGAAGAATGTGTTCCGTAGAGAACTGCCATGGGAGCTTTGCTTCTATTTTCTTTCCGGCCATTTTAAAGACATTTTCCACATGTTTGGTGTATTTAAATTTTCTTTTAGTATAAAAAAAGCTGCAACTTGAAAATAAAAAAAATTAAATGCTCTTAAATTTTCAATTCATTGGATGCTATATTTTAAGAGTGCATGAATGAACTGACTAAAGTTTCTGAGTTAAAAATTTCTTTCTTATTTCATGCCTTGAGCTGTCCATGTATTTTAATTATTATATCTTTTATTTGGCTAGATCTAAGCTGTTAGGTATTCATGTTTCACAAGGAAAGCTGTTTGGATGTATTCTGTTTAATTTCCTGTTGTCACTATTACTAATGGTTATGAGTTTCATGTTTGTGGAGGTAGTAAATCCAATTGGGAACTTCTCAATTTTGGAATTTTGAACAATTTAAACGTGAAACAAACTGACTTGTATTGATTCCGACATGAAAATTATCGAGCTTGACTGTTTGTGTTTTAGTTTATTTTCATGTATTTTATTATTATTATTATTATATATATAAAGTTAAAACTAAATTCAAGCTACCAAATGCAGAAGTATACAATAATAATATCGAAAATTAAAATTCTGTTTTAATTTATGGATAAAAGATATAATGCTTGGTTTTGTCTTAAAAATACCATGTTGAAATATTTTCAAAATTTAGTGAAAGAATGAAAGATAATTGGTTAAACTCAGTGTGTTAATCAATTTAAATGAGAAATTAGTGTTCAAAAAGCTATAAAATAGTTTAGAAAATGTTTCATATCAAGAAAATCGATTTAAATCATGACAAGATCAATTGGAGAGGCTTCCAATGTAAGACATTTGAATGTCCATTCATAGAATTAAAATTCCATAAGTTTTATATACACTACACATCTGGATGCCCAACCAATAACATTATGATAACATGTCTAGAACCACAAAATCCGAATGCCCAACCAATAGTATTAAGGAAGGATTTTCCGTGAGTCAATACTCCCAACTTTACTAGTGTTTCAACGTTCAAAGCATGCATTAAGAATCACTGGTGCTGAAAATGGCCATAGAATGTAGTATAAAGCAGAAATCCCTTGTAAATCCAATCAGATTTGATCGAGGTGAACCTTGGGTTTAACCCAAATGGTTCACCTACTTCCAAAGGTGGATTCTCATAAAATTGAGATTCCCATCCTCCAAGCATAGGAAATGTAAAGCCCAAAACATAGCACAAATTAAATTCTTTGGAGAATTTTTAACTTTAATGGTTCACCATTTGGCAAACCAGCACAATCACAATATATTTGGATTTCTTCAAGTCCACCTGATAATTAAGCTATTTGAAGATTACCATAAACCAGTGATAGTTCCTGGGTGGGTCTAAAAATTTGCACTGTTTAAAGAGTTTACTTTTCTTTCTGAATTTGATGATCATTAGATCATCATCCCAACTCTATCTAGTTTTTGTTTAGTCTGCTTATAAAAGTTTTTGACAAAATAAAAAAAGCAATGCAATCAGAGTTTTAAATCCTAAGACATTAAAGTAGCATAAGAGCTAAATATCTAAAAGAAATAATTCATGTACACTTTGTGTTTATTAGAGTTCAAATCAAAAGGTCAAGAACAAAACAATGGCTAAGGTCTATTATTTCTCTAAAGAAAAATTGGGTTATATATTAAAATTAAGTCGATAATAATGATTAGCAGTTAAGCTGGTTTCTTCTTCGATTTTGTTTATAGTTCTTTACCTATAATTTAAGAAAAATCTAGTAAAGCAAATGGAAATTTAGAATTGTTTTCTTTAGCTGTTGAAACCAAGTCACTAATAATGTTTAACACCTAAATTGATAAAAGACAAAATGATCTAATTGTCCATAAGTTTAGCATCCTCTTTTGCAGTTTTTGAAACTTGAAAATCTACAAGAAACCTTCCTCCTAAGCAGACGAAGTTCACTAAGTAAAAGAAAATTTGGCAGAATAAATAAGCTTTAGTTCATGTTAAGTATTCCATGATATGCATGTTGCTAGATGGTAAAACTATCATATCTATCCTTTGTTCTAAGGGATAATATGCCATCTGTAGAGTTATTACATGTGCATGTATGGAAAACACAGCTGGATCTGCTTTTAGCTTCATTGTAAGAAAAGCAATCTCAATTCTCATTTTATGGTCATGCTCGATTGTAAAAAAAAGCTGGATCTGCTCTCAGCTTCATTGTAAATATCATAACTTTAGGAACAAATTTATTATCATTTTCACCAATCACCTTTGGACCAAAATGGTTCAAATTAAACATGTAAAACAATTAGGAAAAAATTGATAACAAAATCCAATAAGAAGTTCCAAACTACAAACATAATTATCTTTTGAAGACTTGAAGGAGATTTTAAGAAGCATATGAGCTGGCACTTTGGAGAGCTCCCATTGGCTATAAAGAGGACTTTTTGGTGTGGCAAAAATGCATGAAAAGAAGCTTGCAAACCAGTGAAGAGTTTTAAAGCCAAACAGCCATGCACCAAGTGCAGAAGCAAGGAGAAAAAAAGTCTCTCGAAGCTCACCTCATTGTAGATATTTTGGAGAGATTTTTTTAAGGTTCCATTCACCACTGACCTGCCTATAAATAAGAGTAGAGTCAGCCATTTTAGAGAGACTTTAGCTTAGGATTTTATTTTTCTTGATCTTTAATTTTTGCAATTTTCTTTACTGCATTTTACTTTCTTAGCAACCAAACAGCCCTTGATCTTCATGTTTTTCTATTGATTTTGATTGCACTTTTACATTTCCTCAAATATTTTTCAGTTTTCTTTATGATTTTGGCAATGAAACTTGCAAATTTTATTATTTGCTAGCTCAAATCTACTGATTTTTCGTTGATACTTAAATCTGTTTTTTAATCTACCAGTTCTAACCTACCTGCGGTTTTTTTATGATATCTCACTCCAATCTTACTTGTTTTTGCTCAAATTTTTTTCATAGTTTCCTAATTCGATTAGCTACAAGATATTAAAAATTAAGTCTCAAACTTGTACCAGAGTTCCAGATCAAGCTTGGAAGATTCATCTGGATACAGGTGACAGGTGTAGGTCAGATGTGATCAATTAATTTTGGAGTGGAACTGCTCTCTCCTTGGCGAGTTGTTTGCCTTCTTTTCACTCTAAATCCTTAGTTTTACTTGTTTACTTATTGATTCTTACTTGATTTAGTTTATTTCTTTACATTTGATTGCTGTTTGGATCACATTTGTTGTGCATATTCAGTTTTTTGCATTTTTGCACCCTGTTTGGATTCTTAGCTGGTTGAGCTTTTTCCTTTATTTTGATGCAAATTTTTTTGTTGAAATTTGTAGTAAACTTGTTGTTTGATCTTGCTTTAGCTTAGTTTAAGCTCATATTCATTAGAAAATTCTAGATCTACATTTTTCTCTTGTGATTCATTCAAAACTCTGCTTTGGCACCACTTCTGTTTGGATGAACTTGATTACTTCATGCCATTTCTCTTCAGTTTTTGATATTCTCTGTAGTTTCTCATCTTATTCTTAAACTGTTTTTCCAATTTCCAGCTCATTTTCAACTTATTTTGCACACTTTAGATCCATATCATAAGTTGAAGTTTAGTGTTCACGATTTCCGAGCAGTTTTGGTCTTGCTATTTTTCATCAAAACTTGCACTTTCTTCTTAGCTTTTAATATTCAATTAGGTTTTCTTGTAGTCTTTTTCATGCTTTTCAATATTTAGATCATATTCATCTAGTTTTACATGAGTTAGATTTAGAACTTTCTCTTAAAAACCAGTTTTTCTAGCTTTGAAAATGATCTACGATTTCTATTTTTTTCTTTATAATTTGTGGGTTTTTTTTTATTCTCATTTGAAATTTGATGTTAGCTTGTCATGCAATTTTTGTTCATAGTTACCTTCTTACTCTCAGTTTTTTTTTTTTTTTTTGCTTTGAATTGCATTTTCAACTTTTAATTTTCACTTAAATTCCATTTTATTCTTAGTTAGGCTGCTGTTCTCTTTAAGTTTCAAGGTGTTTTGATTAATTTCTTAGATTTAGTTATTTTACTTAGTTTACATAATGCATTGCTTTGTTTGATTTTATTCTTTTAAAATAGCTTAATTCTCATGTTGATTCTTTGATCGAACCAACTTTAGAAGGGTATGGGGATAACAGGTACTTAGCTTAGGAATGTCTTTAACTAATCCTCGTGGGATTGCCATCTAGGCTTTTTATCTCCTATTATTACTTGAACGGCCTGCGCACTTGCAGAGCTTCCCAAATCACATATAACATTGAAAAATAGAAGGAAAAATAAATTTGATCATTGATGTGTTAGTTCTCTGATTTAGTTATCACATACTTTTCTTAGACAGGTACACTGATCACTAAATGTGCATTTATTGGAGGCATATTTACCATGTGATATAAACAATTGGTTCAACACAAAATAATTAAAGAGTTGCATATTCCAAATTAATGCAACACCAAAAATGTAAAAAATACTTGAATTTTAATCATTTCAACTAAAGTGATGAAAGTAGAAGGTAGAAAGTAGGAAGCAAGCTTAGCTATTACATCTCCTTGCCTACGTTTGAGGGCAATGGAAGCTTTGTCAAAAATGTTTCATCAATTTTCTTGCATTGCGTTTGAATGATTATATATGTTACAGAAAGTTTCTCATTGATGCAATGCTAGTTCTTATCATATACTAAATGAACTGCTTTACTAAACATAACTCCTAGAAAACACATCTAACAAAATAAGCATATATGCATAAAGTTAAACGAATCATCATTGTATAGAAACGAATAAGGTCTTATAACTCACCAATACAGACAAGAATACGAAAGTTGAAAATATTACCAATTTTATGATACTAACCATATGTCAATAGCAACTTGAGTATCATACGTATTAAAACTTTTGCAAGGAAAAGACATTTTAAAATTTTATATTAAACTAAAGGAAAATGATCTGATAGAAAGGCAAAACTTAACTTTAACAAAAAGTTTCTAATTTCTGCCAATCGCAATTGTTATGTGCAATCAACAATACATAATTGATCCATGCTTTAACTTATCAGCTATCTTCCCAATAGTTTTCTCAAAAATCCTTGTTCATACTTGTATTTCAATTTTGAATCCTTTGCATCGTTCAAGGTATGAAAGAGGTTGTATTTTCTTTAGTAATAAGGTTCTAAATAAATCCTTAAATATTAACTTCAAATAAGAAAATATCCATATGAAAATGAGGAAAATACTAATAATTTAAAAAAGGGAAACAAGAAGAAAGATAATCGACCTTCTTAATGTAGGTGATAACATGAGTTTCCTGATCACTCTTTCTCTGCCTACCTCTCTCAGTCTTCTTTAATGTTTATTAATTTTTCCCACCAACTACCCTTTCTTTTCAAAGTAATGACCTCCACCAACTCCTCTTTCTTTTCAAACAGAGGAACAGGCAATGAACAAAAGTGGATGGCACGTGAATACGCAATGAGCTTTTTTTTTTTTTTTTTTTTACAAAATTTGATATATATATTTATATGTGCATAATTTTAATAAATAAATACCCTGGTTTCATATCTTTTTTTCCTAATCGAAATACCATATAAAAATTTAAAAAAACAATTAAAAGTAAAAACACTCACATCAAGCAATTGGAGGTTAATGTCAGCATCGTCTATAACAGCCTCAAGCGAGTCGGGTATCCGATATTTGAGCTCCCTGAACTACCTTTAACGGGTAGACTAAAGCAAAATCATAAATAAAAAATTAAAAAATTAGACAACTTTTTGGAAGATAATTGCAAGTGTTATCAAACATGTTAAATCTAAAAAAAAAAAAAATTGATCAAAAAGTAAGAAAGAAAAAAAGAACCTTTGCCATGTCCTGATTCAACAAGCTACATCGTTTCTTCTCATTTTCCCCCCATTTTCACCCATAACTTTTCTTTTTAGGCTTCCTCCCACTTCCTTTTTTCTTGAAGTCCGAAGCATCATATACTCCCTTTCTTTAACTAAAACCCTTTTTGTTTTTAGAGAGAGGGGTGAAGTTTAGACAGACAAGGAAAATTTTTAGAGAGAGGTGAAGAAGGTTAAAGATAGAACACAGATTTTTAGAGAGGGGGAGAAGGCTTGGGAGAGGGAAGAATTTTAGATAAAAAGATAATAGATGAGAAGGTTGGAGCATAAAAATGAAAAAAAAAAAAAAAAAAAAAAAAACAAAACGTGAGTAAAAAATATTGTTAAAAAATTAATCTATAATATAAAATGAAAAAGAGAAGGACAAACTGACACATGGACATCTTAGTTGGTGGTCATAGTTAGGTTGGAATTATTAAAATTTATTGTAAAGATGGATGGATATGTAAATTTAAATTCTTAGACTAGAAAAATATTTTAATTATTTGATAATAAAAAAGATAACTAAAATATATGGTTCAATAATATAAATTTTTTAATTTAATTTTTTTGTATAATTGTATCATTACTTGTTTCTTGTAAATTTAATAAATTGTAAGTGAAAATTTTTTAATGATGAAATTAAAAGAAAATCACCTGATTTTTTTTTAATTCTTAAATGAAGAATTTTTTAAAAATCCTACCACAAGTATTGGAAAGACTTTAAAAGTACTTCAACAAAAAGATTTTTTATTTACTTTTTAACAAAATATTTATTAAATAATTGAAGAAATTTTATTTGAAAAATAAAGACAAAGATAGTTAAAAGAAAAAAAATAAAAATAAATGTTTAGTACAAGCAAAAATAAAAATAAATATTTTTTAATAAAATATTAAATTAATATGACAATAGAACTTTTCAAGAAAATAAGTGATTTTTTAAATATTCTTAAGATGAAAATTTTTTTAAAATTATACCAAAAGTACCGCAAAGACTCGAGATCATTTTGTATTTTAAATAATCAATTAAATAAAATAAAAGTAATACAACAAAGAAAATTAAGTGTAAATGATCATTTTAATTAAGATAATTTTAAGATAATATAAGATTAATTGATATCATTTTAAGATGATTATTGTGAAGTATTAATAATTTTTCACGTATGACTGACTCTCAAATCTTATTCTATTATATGGATCAAAATTTTTTTTTTTAAAGAACCTTAATTAAGTTTATAATTTTTATAAAAATGATAGATTTAATTAGATAATCATTCACACATAATAAAAAAATTAGTAGTGATCATTTAACAATCGAGTTTTTGGACTTACATGATATGATAGTTTAACAACTCTATTTGAGACATTTGGACAGTTGAATTAGTCATTAGTAAAATATTATCCTAAACTCTAATTTAGAAGTTTTAATTATTATTTAATTTGATTTTTTTTCATGTTTATTAATTCATTTATTTATTATCGTTGTTATTCTTTTTATTTCTTAGTGTTTTATTTAATTGGAGGCATGTGTTAATTGAGCCTATACCCCTCGACTGGAATGTTCTTATTTCTTAACGTACATGATTGCAAGTTAAACAAATGCCATTTTAACTTGGCTTTGAGTAAAGTAATATTTGTCGCCCTACAGAGATCATACACAAACTACTTTTATTTAAAGCCCATTCGGCTGATATATTCCTTTATTTTGGCATCAATTGCAAGCAACTAAGCCTTTGATTTTATTAGTAACTAAAGTAAATTAATTTTTGAAAATTTTGAAAGGAGTAGGAATTTAGGCTTCATTTTTTTTTTATTGAAATATAGTGTTTTGAAAGCATATTTTGAAAAATGAACTTATTTTTTGAAAAATTTTTTACTTTTGTTGTTTGGATGATTTTGTGAAAAATATATTTTAGTGTTTAGATTTTTTTTTGAAAAATCAATATTTTCATCAAAATAATGTTCTTGACATAATTATTAAAATAATATTTTTATACTTATTTGTCGTAATGATTTTGGGGACCGTTAAATGAATCTTGGTAAAAAATAAAAAGTTACTATCAATATTTTTTGGCTAGGTACAATTAACCACTTATTAAAACATATATTTTTAATAAAATTTTAAAATTAATTAAAATTTAATAAAAAGATAATTTTAGCATTTGCGAAACATTTTAGGTAAGGAATCAATCACGCATGAAGAATGATTAACACCCTTATAGTACCTTTTAAAAACGATACAAATTAATTATGTAATATCATTTAATCCCAACAAAAATGTATTAATTTTGGTATTTATTAATAATTTCCCTACTTCTTTTATTAGTTGCCATTTTTGGTTTTTTCTTCTTTTTTGTTTTGTTATTATTTTCTTTAGTGTTCTATTTTATTAGAGAAAAGTAAATTATAACTTTTCTATTGAAAAAACTTTTAAAACATCCTTAGCATTGGTAACATTGAAATAATTTTTCGTACCTAAATATTTCTTAAGCATCATTACTCGGATTACTTGAAAATCCAATCCGTAGAGGCTTGTGTTTATTTTTCAAAAAATAATGGCATGCATGCAATAAAAATAATGAAATATTAATACACATATTTTATTTACCCTCTTTATGAGAAAAATTTGTTTATTACCTTTTTAAAATTTTTTTAAAAGAAAAGGGAAGTCTTTATTATATTAAAATTATTTTATAAATACTTCAATATGCTAGCAGTATTTAAAAAAAAAATCTTTTCACCTAAAGATTTCTTAGATATCATTACCCAAATTACTTTAAAATCTCATCATCTGAAGGTTGCATCTATTTTTTCATGGTTTAATAATTTACATGCAATGCAAATAATAAAATATTGGCATGCATATTTTATTTGTAGGTTTATATTTTATCTTCATTTATTATTTTTTTATAAATTATTTGCCTCTTTTTGAGAAAATTTTGTTTATTATTTGTTTATTTGTTTTTCACCTTTCGTATTCTTTTTTGTTATAGAAGAGAAGTGAAAATAATTTTTTGTATTGAAAATTTTTTATAAATACTCCAATAAGCTGGTGGTATTTAAAAAAAATTTTTTACGTAGAAATTTTATAGAAATCACTACACGAATTTTCTTAGAACCTTATCATCGGATAAAAATTTTATTTTTCTCATTTTTTATTATTTTTATTTATTTATTTATTTTTAAAGAAATGGTGAATTTAAAATTACTTAAAAAAGTTTAAATTTTATTTTCATTTTTTAAAAATAATAAATATTTATTTTTAAATTTAAAATTTTAAACATATATAAATAAATGAAAAAATAACCTAAAAAGTTAAAATAATAAAAAAGTAATAAAAATACCAAAATACAAAAAAAACTTAACTAGGTCGGTCAATGGTCTAAAGCGGGTTGGTTTGGTCTGGATAGTTTTTTAGCGATTTAGAGCAATTTTTTGGCAGTTCAGGTGGTTTGGCAAGTTTAAATCAATTTTTTAGCAGTTTAAAGGTGGTTCAATTGAACGGTCAAAAATGGTTAAGGGAATTAGGAATCGGGTTGGGTGTGTAGGTATAGAGTAAAATGAAGGGTACACATGTAGATCTCCCCACCAAAATGATGTCGTTTTGTCTTCTTTTTTCTAGATATAAAAGGATTAACTTTTTTAGTTCATTTCATTCTTTTCTTAAAAAAAAAAAGAAAAAAGAACTCCCTAAAAAATTCTCTTAACTACAATCCAGACAAAGGCCAACTGCCACTGTCCTCGTCATGCCATCACCCTCGCTAGTGATCAAAAATTGGCTAAAAATACCAAAAAATTACTCTTGACCCCATCTTCCCTCTTCTAACCTTCTTTTCTTGAAAAACAACCTTTAAGTACCTAGATCTACCCTTAAATATTTAGCCATAAAGCCTTTTCTTTTTTTTTTCTCTAATTTCTTTCTATTGGTTAATGTTTCAAGGCAGTGTTTCCCATTCCAAGGGATGGTTTTTTGTTTATTTGGTTGATTTTTGAGTTTTTTTTTGTGTTAACATGGTGGTTTTTAGGGAGGCCAAATGGGTGCATGTATCTGTGTGTGTGTGTTTTTTTTTTGTAGGTTTTTTGGTGGTTTTTAGTTGTAGGCAAAATGGGTTAAGAGATGGAGCTTTCTGGTTGGGTTAGTGGTCAAGGTTTGTGGGTTATGGTGAAGGGTCATTTGATATTTCGTAGGTGGCCTTTGTCAAGGTTGTGGTGATCGTTGGCGAATAGTGGTTGAGGTTGGCAAGGGCTGTTAGAAGCTTGATTATGCTTTTATCGATCAAAATTTCTTTTAGGTAGTTTGGTTGATAATGAATGGTTGCTGAATGGGAATGCTTGAGGCTTTTTGGGTATGATTCAGTTGAAAATAGGAAGGGTGGAGATCATAATGATCATTTGGGATGGTAGGAAATTGATTGACCATGGGGTATGGTAGGGGAAGTTGGAGTTTTGAAAAAAATTTTTGGTTCCCCCTTCTTTCGTGCCTAAATCCCTTTGTGTCTCTATCACCCTCTTCAGTTCTGTGCTAATTTCCTTCTTTTTTATTTATAAAACCAAGATTATCCTTTTTCACATGTTTGTTATAATTTAATTTGGGTTTGAAAAGTAATTGAAAATCTTGGATTGTTATATGTTGATTTTGGGGTAACGAGTTGATATTAATTAGTGTTAAGTTACTACAGGTAAAAAAATGAAAGGAAAAAATATGGTAAGCTAAAAATGGGTATGGGGATGAAGTTCTGACGTGCATTTAGGAAGGGAAGGTTGCCATGGCAATTGACCCTTTTTGTTTTTTTTCATTTTTGTTTTAATTTAATTAATTTTAATGAAATTGGGCTTTTAACTATGCTTTAGGCTTTCATTGGGTTTTTCAAGCCCAAATGACTTGAATTAGGCTTTAAGTCTAATGGAATTGGATTGGGCCTTAAAAATTGAGTTTGGACTCATAGTTAAACTTGGAATCTTTTAATCAAACATTCAAATCTTAATTCAAAATTGACCCAATAACGAAATTAAATTAGACTCGAGTCCATGCAAAAGTATCTAGAAATGATCAACTCGAAACAATCTTACATTGAGCTTGATTAGATAAATCCAATTAAAATGCTTAAGTTAGCCCAAATTGAAATGTTAAAGTTTAGCATATAATTGAACAAACTCAAATTGACCTGTACAAAAATTAGGTGTCTGCAGTTGTTCCTTTTTGCACACTAAGAATCAAGAATAGGGTAAATACATAGACAACTATTTTGTCTGGAGTCAATGATTCGATAATTTAAAAAAATTTTTTTTCAAACTTTGTTTATTTTCAGTTTTTTGTTTATTTTTTATTTTTTGGATTGATTTTTTTTTATTCTTGAAAAACTCTTCTCATTAAAAGCTTCACAACTTTCGAAAATAAATTTAAAAGCTTTTTTTATTATAGGCTCCATAACTTTTAAAAATATAACACAATAACTTTGAGATTATGTCCGAAGGTCTTACAAATCTAGATACTAAAATAGATTTAGCTAGAAAGACTAATGAATCCTGCCTAGAAGACTTAAAGATTATGCTCAGAGAACTTATAAATCTTAACACTAAAATAAATTCAGCTCGAAAAACTTACAAATTTTACCCAAAAACTTAAAGACAATGCTCGAAAGTAAATTTAAAAGCTCTTCTTATTAGAGGTTCCACAACTTTTAAAAACGTAACACAATAACTTGGAGATTATGTCCAAAGGTCCTACAAATTTGGATACTAAAATAGATTTAGCTCGAAAGACTAATAAATCCTGCTTGGAGGACTTAAAGATTACGTTTAGAGATCTTATAAATCTCAACACTAAAATAAATTCAGTTAAAAAAACTTACGAATTTTACCCAAAAATTTAAAGACTATGCTTGAAAGTTTTACTAATCTCGATACTAAAATCAACTCGAACGACATATGAATCCTGCTTAGAGGACTTAGAAACGATGTCCGAAGATCTTACTAATTTGGGCACTAAAATAGATTCAACTTGAAAGATTTACGAATCATGTCCAAAGATCTTACAAATTTTGACATATACAAATGCTCATTTAAAAAGAAGCTTTGAAACTTTAAAATTTAAACATTCTACCATGAAGACTAACAAATCTTTTTATGAAAATCTGTTTCTTAAAAAAAATCAATTTTTAAGATTTTTTGAATTTTGAATATCACCACCAAAAGAAACTCAGATATCACCAATGAGTGAATAAGCAAATAATATTCAAATATGATTACTTGGATATCATCCCTGATTAAACTTTAATGATATGCAAACATGAATACTCATATATCACCACCGAATAAAGATGCAAATGACTTCGAATATCACCACCAAAGGGAACTCGAATATCACCACCGAGAAAATTATGCAAATGTATTTGGATATTGCTATCAAAGAAAACTCAAATATCACCATCGAGTAATTTTGAAAAAAACTTGATCATAACATTTTTCTTAATTGGAGCTAATTTTATTGGGCTTAAAATCTAGGTACTAGCTGAATTAGGCTTAAATCTTGTTGGTGCCAGCTAATCTAAGCTTGAAGTGTCATCTAAATGAGCTTAAAATTTGAATGTCAGCTAATATAGGTTTAACGTACCAGCTAAACTGGGTTTAAATTTTGGATGCTAGCTAATTTAGGCTTAAAAAATTTTTGCGCCAGCTAATTTGGGCTTGGGTCTCATCAGTGCTAGTTAAATTAAGCTTAAATCTTATCTTGTATCGTATTTCATCTTTTTCATTCATTTTTTCAACAACCCATCCACTTTTTACAAATCCTTTTTCTTTCAACTTTTTAAACCTTTTTGACATTTTAGTCTCTTGTCAAACTATTTTCTCTTTTTCTTATTTCTTTCTTATCTTTTTTATGATAGACTTTTTTTTTTTCTTTTTTTTTGTTTTCTCTTGATAGACTTTTTTTCTCGTTTTTTTTTTCTTGATAGACTTTTTTCTTCATAATTTCCTTTTTTTTTCTTTTATTTTTTCCAAAACTCAAAAGAATATCTACATTTCTTATTTATTCAATGTTTGCAAAATTGACAAATGCAATATGATGTAAGTGTATAATCTTAAAATAAATGGTAAAAATGTGAATGTCTCTACACCAATGCAAATGATCATAGATGAGAAATTTTTTTCTAATGATTGCAATGCAAATGACTTTTCATGATACAAATGTACTTGACAAAGATATGGATGCAATACTTATCCTTATGATGTAGATGTCAATATTTTTTTCATGTAAATGCCCTTACAATGATGCAAATGCAACTTTCATTTTTCATGACACAAATGTATCCAACAAAGATCTAATTACAAAATTTTTACCAGTAAATATTCTTTACATGATGAAAATACCTCTCATAAATACAAACACCAATTTTCATATATGGAATGCAAATTTGCAATTTTAATTGTTTTTCAATGATGCAAATGCTTCTTGTAATTACAAAATTCAATTTAAAAAATGCCAATGCCCATGCAAAAAATTTCATGATAAATATGCCCTAGTATGGATGCAAACACCAATATTTAAAATAGTGACACATTTGTGCATTAAAAGATGCGGATGCTAAAACTACCATTTTCCCAAAATTTTTTTTCTTATTTATGCTTATTCCCCATTGCCTATCAAATTAAGTCTTCAATTTCTTTTCTAAAAGGATTTCAACTTACCCTTCTCCTATTCTTTCACTTGTTTTCATCTTGTTTCCTCATCAAATTTTGCTTTTTTTGCTTTTCAAACAAGCTTTCTTGATTTTCTTTTCATCTTTCAACACGTTTTCCTTTTAATTTTAATTTTCATACAATATGCAACATGCATTTTGGACTTGATTACTAAATCAGGAAGACAAACCACTATGTTTCTTTTAAAAAAATCTTTTTTTCCTTTTTCTTAATTCTTCAATGAAAAATATTTTCTTTCTTGAATCCAAACCAATCTAAAAGTTTTCATAACAGAGTTTCCCTATTTTTCACAAAAAATGTGTGACTAGTTATTCAACATTTTTCAAGATGATCGGTAAGTTGCCCTACATAATTAAACTTCATAGTCAAAGACTATTAAATATCCAAACAAATGTGACTTTGGAATCTCTTGAAAATTGGTATTCCCTATTAAAAATGAAGCAATAATAGATTGAATGGTTCAACATATCAAGGTTTCAATTCATTCAAGAAGGTTTCACCACTTGAAGGAAACAAAAAAGACTATACTTTTCTATCTAGACTCACAAATGAAACATTAATTTTTTCAAAAAAGTATGAATCCTTTGAAAACCAAATATGTTTGACACTCTTGTTATCGAGACTAACTTGATAAGCTCAAGATTGTGAATGGTTATTTAGGAACGAAAAAAGAAGGCTTAAAATTTGAAATTAATCTTTTTAATGGATTTCAAGGCATCAACCTTTTTGAATCTTTCAAACTTATGCGTTGCTTCATACTAGCTTTTTTTTTTTTCTTTCTTTTACTTTCTATGCTTAGAATTAACCTCATAATTTTTAAATTTGCTCTAAACTACCCATTTTGGAGTTTTCACCCTAAAGCTACATTATTCTCTCATTTATTTTTTATTTTCTCTTGATTGTTTCAACATGCACTTAATAATTCAAGTTTCATCCAAATTGGGTTAATAGTTCAAATAGGTAGTTAAACAGTGAAAAAAGACAAAGACTCATAGCTTATATGGTGATTTCATAAAAGAATACTTTTCAATTTAAGCATTCATATTTGATCAAAATGAACTTTTCAGAGCATGTAACATAGGCCAGGTTCAAAGTTCAAAAGGAAAGGATAAATAAGCCCAAAATGTGTTTAAGGGTAATAAACCAAGGATAATTTCATATCATATACAAGATTCCCTTCGGGACATCTGTCTTTTTATTTTTATCATTTTTCATTCAATCATTCTTTTATTTTTTTTCTTTTTCTTTTACTTTATCCTTTTCTTGCCTTTTCTTCTCTTTATTTTTCTTTGCACACATCCATTCTTGATTTAATGAGTTCAAAACATTTTAGGAACTCATTTTAATGGTCTTTTGCCCCTCGACATATGTGGTTCCTTTACTTGAAGTAAGACTTCATCGTGTATAATTTTTTAATATGTCCTTTCTTTTGTTCCTCAATATAAAGGGTGATCCTTGATCATGACTCATTTAAAAAGAATTCATTAAGCTCAAAAGAGAAGTAAGTAGATAATTTCATGTATGTGAAAGGATGATGAAAGATTACCATTTATCATCTTAAACATAATCATATAAATTGAAGAGTAATCCTTTTTAGGAAACTAGGTTAAAAGAAAAGCTTTTAAAAAATTTTCTTTTTTTTCTTTGGTTTTCCCAATTTTTCTTTTGCTTTTGAGTTTTATAGTTTTCTCTTTTTATTTTTTTTTATTTTGACTCTCTTTATTTTTTCAAAATTTTCAAGTTTTTGTTTGGATTTATTCAAATTTCTCAAATGCATAATGTCAAACCATGTTTTATTTTTTTTGTTTTTTTTTACATGCCTTATAACTAATATATTAATATGCTTCACCAAAAATACTATGCATGAAAGATAACCCATTTTTAATGCCACTTCAAATGAAAGCTTATACAATAATGATAATCATGTTGATGAACTCACTTAGGGTCTCAAATTGTTCGTGTCATTGATAAAAAAGAAAGGTTATGGCATAAATTAATTAAGGGAAATGAGTTAAATTTGTTTTTTGGGTTAGCATGCCCCAACATGGAACAAGGTAGGGTAAGAATTAGGGCCTTGATGTGTTTGAGGTCATTTGAAGAAATTTGGGTAATTTGGTTTTGTCACATTTGAAACTATAGCATAGTCTTGACACATCAAATTACCAACATTTGGATTCTAAAAAAAATGTCATGTTTGCTTGGTTTTTTAAAAATCCAAGAAAACTTTTTTCTTCTTTTTTCAAATTGATTGTCTTATTGTTCATTACCTAAAAAAAGATTATTGCCCATAGTATGATCAAGAACTCATGTTCATGCCCTCCTTAAAAGGTTATGGTTGATGAGCGAAATCCTATGAGTGGCTTAGAACATGAGAGTGCTTGGAAAAACATGTAAAGTTATTGAATGAGTTTATTTCTGATAGTAATAGCCAATACTTTTAAGACTCTTGTTACTTTTTATATAAAAACATGGATTTCTTCTCTTTTTGTTTTGTTTTATTTATTTATTTGCAAAAGCCCAATTTATAAAAATTTTTGCTTCTTTTTTTTATCCTAGTTTTCCTTCATGATCTTAAAACTGCTTTGAAGCTTTATTCTCATACAATTGCAAATCATTTTTTTTAAAATTTTTTTCAAACAAGAGTTAGAAAACATATAAAACAATATTTACAAATCCAATCTAAGAAGTCAATATATTATCATTTACAAAGTCCTAAAATTAAAACCTATTCCTTTTGAAGAAACAACAATACAAAATTATGTACAAAATTAAAGAGACCAAAAATCATCTATGATCAACAACTACACCTTTCATTTCCACAGTGTTAATTTTGATTTTGGACTTATACACTTTAAGGTGTTCAATCTTTTTCGATATTCAACATTTCAAAGCCCTCACCAAACTTAAATGAAAATGAAGTAAACTAGAAGACAACTTTTGTTCCATCTAGATTTCTATTATCATGATCTTTTCTCGTAAGAACTTTAAGATTTTTTCTTGCTTTCACCTACAATGAGCACCTTTTATTCCAAATGATGGGATGTCATAAGAGAATAGTTAAAAAATGTGTGAATGGCACCCATTTCCATGATAAATTTGTGAATGTGTGTGCAATAAGATGATACATGCTTCCTTGAAATGCAATGCATGTACTATTCAAGTTTGACTAGAATCATATTATTTATCTATATATGGACACTAAATAACCAGACATATTTACATGAAATATAGTGTATTTACAATGCGAGTATGATGGTAATCATACCATTTCTAAACAGATACAAAGGAAATGTAATGTCCAAGTATATGAGTGATAAGACATTTATATAAAATATAGTATTTATTCATTGGAATCCATGTGAATATATATATGCATGAAGTGCAATGTCTTGTTTTATGAAAGATGATGTGTTTACATGAAATGCATTGTGTGCATAATGCAAGTTTCGAATCATATTATTTATGAATGCATATGCATGAAACATAGTGACACACGACATCAATAATGGTATGTATATGAATAATGAAACATACTTACGCGAAATGTATTAACATACCATATGTATGATAAGATATGTTAATGTGAAATGCAATAGATGGTTTATAAATGCAATTGACACAATCATTCAAATATTTCTACATGAAATGAAGTGTATGTACAACCTTATTATTTCCTAATATGAAAAATGATAAAAATGAATGTAAAAAGGATCAAATGAAATACAAAAGGTACAATAACATTCAACATCAAAAATTTTCTTTTCTTTTTTCAAAATTTTCTTTTCTTTGTATTATTATTCCCCCTAAGCATAGATTATACCAAAGTGCTTCCTAAGTGTCCTAATTCAGGTAATTTTTACAAATAGGGTCAACAAGGCTTTACCTAAGATTGGTCCTTTAAGGTTCACTATATGCTGGTTTTATGATTTATATGTCTAAAAGTTCTCAAATTGTTCCTCACATTATTATCCATTATAGACTAATAAGGCACCCTGATCCTTACCTTTTATAAGCCACAAATGGAAAATGTTTAATTTGAGTAGAAAAATTTTGTTTGTCATTGTAAAGGTTGTCACCTTATGAGAGCATAGGTACTTTATTCCTTCTTAAAAGGGACGAAGCTCTAACATAGAGCTTATGCATAAGATTGATGTGCTTGTGTGAATAGGGGTACATAACATCCAACCTTTATCCTAAATGCTTTACAATTTATTAAGAAGAATTTCACATAAAATAATAAAAAAATGAATGAATGACAAAATGAAATGCAAGTAATTTGTTTATTATTATTATTATTATTGTATTTAAAAAGAACAAAATTCAAAATCAAGGAAATTAAAGTTAAATACTAGTTAAGACCATTAAATCAAAATTAATGATAACACATAATTAATTTTGGCCTAACTTTAAAAAAGCATCCCTAGTAGAGTCATAAGCTGTCGTAATGGTTTTGGAAATTGCTAGATGAATCTTGCTAAAAAATAAGCAGTCGCCACTAGTTTTTTTTAGTTAGGTATGATTGGTCACCTATTAAAACTTATATTTTTAATAAAATCTAAAAATTAATTAAAATTTATTAAAAAATTTTCTAATATGTGAAATAGTTTGGGTTTGAGAGTCGATTATACGTAAGGAAGGATTAGTACTCTCACAATTCTCATTAAAAATAATACCATTTAATTATGTATTATCTTTTAATCCCAAGAAAAATGGTCTTAAGTTTAGTATTTATTAATAATTTCCTTGACTTCTTTTATTAGTTACCATTTTTGGCCTTTTTTGTTATTATTTTATTTATTTTTCTATTTTATAAGAGAAAAATAAATAAGAACTTTTTTATATAAAGAACTCTTAAAACGTCTTAGTGCAATGGTATCATCGAAAAAAATTTTCTCACCTAAAAATTTCTTAGACATCACTACTCGAATTATCTTAAAGTTTCACCCTCAAAAGTTCGTGTTTATTTTTCAAAAATTAATGGCATGCATGCAATGCAAATAATAAAATATTAATACACATATTTTATTTACCCTATTTTGAAAAAAAATTTGGTTATTATTTTTTAAAAAAATTTGTTTAGAAGAAAAGGGAAGTCTTTACTGTATTGAAAATTTTTTATAAATACTTAAATACATTAGTAGTATTTAAAAAAAAATCTTTTTACCTAAATATTTTTTAGGCATCATTATTCAGATTACCTTAAAATCTCATAATTGAAAGCCCACATCTATTTTTTTCATGATTTAATAATTTACATGCAATGCAAATAATAAAATATTGGCATGCATATTTTATTTGTAGGTTTATATATTATCTTCATTTATTATTTTTTTTATAAATTATTTGCCCCTTCTTGAGAAAAAATTATTTATTATTTTTTTTGTTTTTCACATTTTTATATTCTTTTTGTTAAAAAAGAAAAATGAAAAGTTTTTATTGTATTAAAATTTTTTTATAAATTTTGTAATACGCTATAGTATTTTTAAAAAAATCTTCTCATTTAGAGATTTCATAAGAATCACTATACGAATTTCCTTAAAATCTTATCATCAAATAAAATTTTCATTTTTCTCATTTTTTATTTTTTTATTTATGTTTTTATTTTTAAAAAAATGGTGGAATTTAAAATAACCTAAAAAATTTTAAATTTTATTTTCATTTTTTTAAAAGTAATAAATAATTTTTTTTACTAAACTTGAAAATTTAAACATACATAAGTAAATGAAAAAATAACCTAAAAAAGTTAAAGTAATAAGAAAAACTAAAATAAATAAATAAATGCAAAAAAATTGAGCTGGACCGACCAATGATTTTTTTTAGTGGTCTAGAGCAGTTTTCTAGTGGTTCAAAAGGTTTGTCCTATTCAAATTTATTTTTTGGTAGCTCAAAGATGATTCAATTGAACTAGTCAAAGCTAGTCAAGGGAGTTGGGAACCGGGTCGGGTGCATTGGTATTGGGTTAGGCGAATGGTACACGTATAGATCTCCCTAATGAAATAATGTCATTTTGTCTTTTTTTTTTTTAACTATAAAAGGATCAAATTTTTTCTAGTTCATTTCATTCTTTTCTTCAAAAAAAAAAAAAAAGCTTCAAAAGTTCCCAAAAAATTGTCTCAGCCACACGCTAGAAAAAAGATGACGGCCACTATCCCCATTATGTCACTGCTGTAGTTGCTAGTTGCTAGCCACTATCACCAATGATTGAAAATTGGCCAAAAATCATCAAAAAATTATTCTTGGCCCTATTTTCTTTCCTTTAACCTTTTTTTCTTGAAAAAGAACCTCCAAGTCCCTAGATCTATCTTCAAATGTTCAACCACAAACCTCTTTTCCTTTTTTTTTTTATTTTTTGGTTTCTTTCTTTTGGTTGATATTTTGATACTGTGTTCCCCATTCCTAGGGATGATTTTCTTTTCTTTGTGTGTATTTTTTTTAGTTTATTTGGTTTTCTTGTTGATTTTTTGGTGTCTCTATCCCCTTACCGATTTTGTGTAAACTTCCCTCCATTTTATTAACAGAATCAAGATTATCCTCTTTTACATGTCTATTACTATTTAATTTGGGTATGAAAAGTAATTAAACATTTTATACTATTGCCTGTTGATTTTAGGGTAATGGGTCTCATATCAATTGGTGTTATGTTACTACAAGTGAAAAATGAAGGGGAAAAAGTGGTGAGTTGAAAATGGGAAATTTTAACGTGTGTTTGAGGAGGGAAGGCTCCTTAGCAGTCAACCCTCTTTTTTTTTTTTTTGTCTTTTGTGTTAGTTTAATTAATTTTAATGAAATTGGGCTTTTAATTATACTTTGGGCTTTCATTGGGTTTTTCAAGCCCAAATGACTTTAATTAGGCTTGAAGTCGAATAGAATTGGATTGGATCTTAAAAATTGAGTTTGGACTCACACTTAGACTTTGAATCTTTTAATCAAGCTTTTAAATCTTAATTCAAAATTGACTCAATAACGAAATTAAATTAGACTCGAGTCCATGCAAAAATATCCAAAAATGATTAACCCAAAACAAAGCTGAATCGAGCTTCATCATATGTATCCAATTAAAATGCTTAAGTTAGCCCAAACCGAAATGTTTAAATCAAGTATATAATTGAATAAACACAAATTGATCTGGATAAAATTAAGTGTTTACAACCTATAATAATAATAATAATAATAATAATAATAATAATAATAATAATAAAATGTCATAAATATAAAAATAACAATTAATAATTAAAAAAATACAAGACAATAAAATCATTATAATAATATTCTACAAACTTAAAATATAATAAATAGCTTATATATTATTTTTACTCATTAGATAGCCTTGCAAAAGTTACAAGTTAAATCTATGATAATATAAATTATAAGATTTTATGTAAATAAAATGGTTTTTGGTGTACAAAATAGTTAATATTGTTTTTGGACATAATAAACCTACAATAATAATAAATAGGCTACACAAATAAGTGGTTTCCATTCAAATGATATTAAAATAACTATTAAAATATTTCAAATTATTTATTATTAAAATATTAAAATAATTTATTATTGTAATAATAATTAATAATTAATTATTTAATTATTATTTATCTTAATATTTTAAAATGTTTAAAATAACATTACTTTTCTTTAAATATTATTTCTATTAGTATAATAATATTTATAATATTATTATTTATTATTTAAATTTTAAAAATATTTACTGTTAAAATAGTTATATTTTATGTTGAAAGTATTTATTATTAAATTATAACAAATGTATTATTGATTTATATTTATTATTTACTATATAAAATAAAATATAAAAATAATATATTTTCAATTAAAAAACTAAAAATTAAAAAAGCCATATTATTAAAAGAATGTTATTATATTAAACAATATTAGTTATTAAAATAATAAAAATTATTTACTATATAAGAACTAATTATTGATTATTAAAATAATAATATAATACTATTTATTATTGAAATATTAAAAATATTTATGTTTAATAATATGCAAAATGCAAATATTTAAAATTAAAATAATAACAAACCTTAAATATTAGTATTAGTATTTTAATATTTTGATATTTTTAATTAAAATAAAGTAAAATTACTTTTTTATTAATATAATATTATTTTAGGTTAGATTAAATTAAATTTGAACTTAAACAATCATATCCAAAGTTTGACTTAATTAAAAGAATAGAAATATTTAATATTAAAGTATTAAAAACTTTTAATACTAATATTTTAATTTTTAATTAAAATTAAATAAAATATTTTTTATTAATAAAATAATATTTAAAGTAAAATTAAGATATATAAATAGCACAAATTATGAAGAGTTTATTTGTTCAAATTTAAATCCATTATGATGATGTCATGTAATCATATGTATTAAAATAATTGAGGAATAGCCATAGCATCCTTAATTATAATAATATATGTATTAAGCATTTATTTTGATTACATTCTAGTGTGAATGACATCAATTCTAATTTATCACAATAATGCCGTAACATTACCTCCTAAAGGAAGTTATTAGAGTTCTATGATTAATTAGGATGAAATAAAACTTATTTATTTCTTAATTTGCCATTATGGATCAATATAGTATTATGGATCAATGGTATTATGACTTCACATGATAATGTTAGTATTATGGATTAATTTGCCATTACTTCCCATGATAATGTTAGTATTATCGATTAATTTGTCATTATGGATAAATAGTATTAATTTGCCATTATGGATAACTAGTATTAATTTGCCATAGGGAAGTATTAAGAAATGTTAGTAATTACTAATTTCATCATATAGTATTATGGATCAATAGTGTGTTGAATACTTTGTCCATGGGTAGATTTTAATGATTCCCAATTCATATATATATATATATATTTAAATATGTTTTGTATTGGTAAACATAACATATTGTTATGTGTTGTGCCTCAATTAATAAATTATTGTAAGCATATTTAATTTTTTTGTAATTGCAATTGTTCAACCTTTGATTGTTTTTAACAAAAAAAAAAAAAACATGATATTCTCTATTAGAATGGTGACAATTATAAACTTAGAAGGAGAAATTTTTCTTCATTTGAGGTGCATGGACCTTGACTATGCTATTCATAAAGATGAGCCAGCAGCACTCATGGATGCTAAAACCCCAATTGAGATTGCTATAAGAAAACGTTGGGAGCGATTTAATTGCTTGAGTATGGTGTTATTCAAATATCACATTATGACTATTGATAAGTAATTTGAGTGCAAGAAAGTCAAGAAATTAGTGAAGGCTATTAATGAGCAGTTTGAGTTTTCAAATAAGGCATTGGCCAATACCTTGATAGGGAAATTGTCATCAATAAAGCTAATTGGCACCAAAGATGTGCTCAAGTATATAGTGCAAATGAGAGAATAGCTACTCAACTAAAGTCATTGAAGATTAAGATTTCTGAGACTTTTCTAATGCATTTCATTTTGAACTCTTTCCCTCCATAGTATGGACTTTTCAAAATTTTCTATAACATGTATAAAGAAAATTGATCAATTAATAAACTTTTGACTATGTGTGTTTAAGAGGAAGGCAGATTGATCTAAGAGATGAATGAAAGTGCACATATGGTGACTCAAGACAAAGGAAAGTAACAAGCTAATAAGTTGAAGGGAAAAGGAAAAATACCTACCCATATTGAGAAAAAGGATCCCAAGGTTTCATCTATAAAAGAAAAAGAGACACATGAGGAAGGAATTTCCTAAAAGCAAGTTTAGCTAGAAAAGAAAAGTAATTTCGCATCTTTAGTGTATTATGAATCTAATATGGTTGATGTTTCTTATAACACTGGGTGGATTAACTCTAATTCTAAGTCCATATTTTAATATTATGTAGGATTTTCTAAACCAAAAGAAACCAATGGAAAGTGAACATAGCATCTATTCAGACAATCAGATTCATTTGCATGTGGAAGCCGTATAAACTTGTAAATTATTATTAAAGATTGGTCTTGTTTTAGATTTAAAATGAACTTTTTACATTCCTGGTTTTTCAAGAAATTTTATTTTTGTTTTGAGGTTTGTACCTTTGGGCTTTGCCTTTAAGTTTTCTGGAACATTTTTTGATTTATTACAAAATTTAGTTATTATTGGTAATGGTACAATGATTGATGGTTTATTTGAAATTCATTTAAAAATCATAATGTCCCTTATAATTTTATTACTTTACATGATAATATTATTATTAAGCATTGTGTTATGGATAAAAAATCCTCCATATTGTGGTATCAAAGATTGGGACATATTTCCTTTGAGAAAATTAAAGGGCTAGTAAATGATAGGGTACTTAATACTCTTGACTTTACAGATTTTGATTATGTGATGACTACATTAAAGGAAAACAAACCAACAAAACCAAGAAATATGCTAGGAAAAGTTTTAACATACTAAAGACCATACATATTGATATTTGTTACCTTGATATGAGCTTGAATAGTCATAAATACTTCATCTTGTTAATTGATGATTATTTACGATATATGTATTTCTATTTGATTCATAAATAAGATGAAACTTTGGATGCTTTTCAAAGCTATAAAACAAAGGTAGAGAAACAATATGGTAAAGAAATCAAAATCATGATATTAGATCAAGGTGAAGAATATATAATAGGTACACGAAGACTAGACAAGCAAGGTATTATAGGCTTGTACACCTTGATTGTCACACCATCACAAAATGGTGCTGTAGGAAAAAAGAATAAAACTCTAATGCACATGGTGTGGAGTATGGTTAGCATCTTTAAACTTCCTATATAATTATGGAGGGATACCTTTAAAACTGCAGTGTATATATTGAATTGAGTTCCAATCAAGGCAATGCCATTTGTGTTATGGAAAGGTTGGAAACCAAGTTGTAGACATATATGTGTTTGAGGTTACCTAGTTGGAGTTAGGGTTTATAACCCACAAGAGAAGAAGTTGAATTTTAAGATTATTAGTGCATATTTTATTAGATATGCTAAAATGTCTAAAAGGTATAGATTTTGTTGTTCAACCTATACCATTAGAATTATTGAATCAAGAAATGCTAAATTTTTTTAGAATGATGTGATTAGTGGGAGTGTTCAATCTCAAGCATAAGATTTTGAGAATGGTCATGATTTTGATACATCTCTCATATCAAGTAACAAATTGGTTATTATAAATGACATCCATCAAGATCGGATGGACATTGAAACACCACGTGTTGAAGTTTCACATTTTATTGGAGATATTCAAGTTGATCCCATTGAGCAACAACTTTCATAAAAAGGTGGCTCTTACAGAGCAATAACTTTTACAAGAAGGGGTTTCTATAGAGCATAAATCTTCACAAGAGGTGAATCTTATTGAGCCACAAACTTAATAAGAGCATGTTGATACGATATTAAAAAGATTAACTAGAACGAAAAAGTCAACAATATCTAGTGATTATGCTTTGTACTTATAAGAATCTGATTGTGATATTCGTGCAAAAATGACCTTGAAACATTTTCACAAGCTATGGATAGTAGTGATTCTAACTTGTGTTATGATGCTATGAAAGATAAAATGGATTTTAAGGCAAAAAATCAAGTTTAGGATCTAGTTAAGTTGCCCAACTAGGTAAAGGCCATTGACTATAAATGAGTCTTTAAAACCAACAAGGACTTTTTAGGCAACATTGAAAAATATAAAGCAAGACTCATTGCAAAATGATTTACACAAAAAGAACGAGTCAATTATAAAGAGATTTTTTTTTCTAAAAAGATTCTTTTGTATCATCATGGCATTAGTTACCCATTTTAACTTAGAATTACATCAGATGGATGTGAAAATAACCTTTCTCAATGATGATTTAGAGGAAGAGGTTTGTATAAAGCAACTTGAGGGTTTTTTCTCTAGTGATGGAAATCATTTGGTTTGTAAGCTCAAGCAATCTATTTATGGACTAAAGTAAGCTTCTAGTCAATGGTACTTGAAATTTCATGATGATATCTCCTCATTTGGTTTTATCAAGAACATTATAGATCAATGTATATACCACAAGGTCAGTAGAAGCAATATCATTTTTCTAATTTTGTATGTTGATGATATTCTAGCTTACAATTAATGATATGAGTTTTTTACATGAGGTGAAATAATTTATCTATCAACATTTTGATATGAAGAATTTAAGTGAGGCATCTTATGTCATTGGCAATAAGATACATAGAGATAAATCTTAATGTGTATTGAGTTTCTCTCAAGAAGCCTATATTAATAAAATTCTTAGAGATTTTGGATGAAATATTGTTTCACCATTTGTAGTGCCCATCATAAAAGGTGACAAGTTTTGCTTAAACCAATGTTCAAAGAACAATTTCAAAAAGAACAGATTAAAAACATTCCTTATGCTTCAACTATTGAAAGCCTCGTGTATGTTTAGATTTGCATAAGACCTAACATGGCTTATGTTGTTTGAGTGTTAATAAGATATCAAAGTAGTCCTAGTTTAGACCATTGGAGAGATACAAAGAGAGTTATGAATTAACCAAAAATCATATGCTTACATACAAACGTATAGATGATTTAGAGGTCAACAGATACTCGAATTTTAACTTTGTTGGTTATGTTGATTCTCATAAATCAACACTTGGATACATTTTTATGCTCACTGAAAGAGCTATATTTTAGAGAAATGTAAAGCAATCTTTAGTTGCTACTTCTACTATAGAAGTAGAGTTTATTTCTTATTTTAATGTTACATCATAGGTTATTTAGATTAAAAGTTTCATCTCGAGGCTTCAAATTATAGATTCAATCACTAATCCATTAAGGATTTATTATGACAATTCAGCTACTATATTCTTAGCTAAGAATAATAAGAATGAAAGTCAAAGTAAACGCATCAATATAAAGTACTTAGCCTTGAGAAAGTGTGTTAAAGCAAACAAGGTGCTTATTGAACATTAGTACTGAATTGATGATCGTAGACCCTTTGATGAAAGTATACCTTAAAGTTGTTTAAGGATCATGCAATGCAAATGGGACTTAATTCATTATATTATTATTTAACTTGATGTATTTTGAAACTCTAAATGATTAAATTGTCTTCTCCTTTAAGTTTTTTATGTATATATCTATTTGAGAATGACGAATATTTTATAAGGGTCTAGAATAAGCAGTTACGACTTATTCATAAAGTATAATGTACCACATATATGGTTTATTCAAAAAAAGAGATTTATTTATAATACATGGAAGGTAATACTCATTTAAAAAAGATCTATCGTTATGATTCCTATAATTTATCTTTTCATTTAAGCATGAAATTTTAGAATAGCATGTTGTAAGTATCAAGGTGCAAATGTTCGAATCAAATGGAAAAATGTTAGATATTTATCTTTTAAATTAATTTGAATTTGAAATATATCTAATATCTATTTGAAAGGATTAACTTTATCCTTTTAAAATATGATATGGGACATCACTATTTTTATAGTGTTTGTGGTATAAATGGTAACTATCTCTTTAATGGCAAGAGTTTATAAATAACTATTCATCAGGTCTCTAACCTATGTAATTAGAAATATGTGTAATGCCCATTTAGCTTGGTTGCTCTAGATTAGAAGACTTGAAAGATTTTGATAAGGTTATGGCTATAAGTACACTTTCCTTTTCAACTACTTAATCTTTGTGTACTTTGTAAACATTTTAGTTAATAGGCTTATAGAAATAATGTACCTTCATTTATTAATTTCTTTTTTTTATCTATAAAATCAAATAAAATTTCTATAACTAGCTTCATTGGGGAAAGTTTTATAAGGCAACTGCTTCTGTTATGATTTTATGGTAGCCATACTTATTTGTTAACTTCTTGTTGAAATATTTAATTGGCTAAAAAAAATTCTTATTGAAATGTTTACCTTAAAATCATATGTGTTGATCAAAGTTGGATTGCAAGTAAAATTAACTTCAAACTATATCTTTTGGAAATTATATGGGTAACCATTAATTGTTTACAACTTAGCTTTTTGTTACCTCTTGTTATTGCTTTTAGCATATGTAAATTTGAACTCAACAACTTTTTTTCTTTTCATTTTTTTGGTAGACTAAGATAAAATAAAATATTTACATTGGCACCTAAAATGTCTAAAAATTATCACCGGACTCGAAATTTCAAAATGTAATGGTGAATCAGATCTTTAAAGCATTTAAGCTACATGGTATTAACACCATTTCAAGTAATAGTTACTAAACTTTCACAATTTATGATCCATTTAGATAGGGTTAAAATTGATTTTGGTGAGATTAAAAATAGAGATGGATATGGGATTAATTATTACAATGATGAAATTAAATTATTGGTAAAAATATACTTAGAACAAGACAATTATTTTTTTATGACATTTTGTAACTCTGTGGTTAATACTATCACCTGTGCTAGTTTTTTAAAAACAAATTATTTTCGTCAATTTGTAAACCATTTGGATTAGATTACTTTTAAAAGCAACAAATTACACTTGACACAAACATAGTCTCTCTAAATTCTTCGTTGAAAAATCTCTTTGAATTCTCTTCTTTAGTCAACCACACTAATTCTGTTGGGCAAAAAAATGATCCTTTCCTTTTTTTTTTCTCCTTTCTCTTTTCTCTCTAAATGGGTCAGAGATGAAATCTTAATTTTCTCTGATCAACCTCGTTGTTCACCTGCCAAGAAAGTGTGCATAATTAGCATGCGAGATAGAGGAAAGGATTAGTAAATAAGCTGATTTCATGGATTGTTCAAATTATATTTTCTTAGGTTTTCTTGATTACCAAAAAAGCAAAAAATTCACACTTTTCTTTACTACCAAACAAGGGTGAAAATTCACACTTAATTTTGTTTTCCTTTTAAATTTTGCTTGTGTTTTATAATCATCATCATTGTTATCATTTATTAATTCATAAATCATCAAGTTAAATGTTATTCCAATGTTTTGTTGTAAGAGAAGAATGGGAATAAAGCTGTGACTAATGAAATGCAATTAGTTGTTTAATTAAAAAATTGAAGAAAAATCGAAGAAAATGAAAGAGGCTTTTAATTTTATTTGACTTTATGTATGAATTTTAATTTTCTTTTTGCAATTTCGTTGAAATCTTGATTTGTGTAGAACATTTAGTAATTATTTTATATATAGCTCTAGCTATATATATTGTAATGGAATGTACAAAATAGAGAAAACATTTGAATTTGTGTGTAGATCTTGTGTGTAGTTTCTGGCTTTACTATTTTTTAGGCATCAATTGTTTTTTTTCTATGTTAATTACTATGTCTACGTAATGCTTGTATAAATGCCTTTATGGATTTCAGTATATGAAGTTTGTTTATTTTAATTTGCTATCCCCTGTTTTTAGTATACAATAGCATCATAATCACCATCTTCATATTAATGACCATCCCTATGTAAAAACAAGGTGAATAATTTAAACTTGCTTTCATTACATATGTTTGACTTAAGCTCTAAAAGCTAAGATAACACATATGCTTAGTTAGTTAGTAACTACATGTCTGAAAAGCAAAAACAAATCTTTATAGAAGATTGCTTGCATTGAATTTCATCCTAAACTACCAACTATTAAATTCTACTTTTTTGAATGAAGTGATGTTATATTATTAGTAAAGATTGGCATATATTAGCAATTAATTTAAGTATGGTGAGAATATATATATTTATATAATTCAAAGTTTAGATGGGTTGACTGGTCCTAAAGCTATATTTCAAGTTGTTTTTTAATTGGTTTTTAGACTTTATTTTACCCACATGCTATCTTAATGTTTCTAATTTTCAAATCTAATTTTTTTCCTTATTTGTGTCTTTACATATAATGTTAAAACCTCTTTTATCCTTACAATAGTTGAATTTTAAATTGCTTTGCAAGGTCGTATTAAGATATTATCCTTAACTGGTTTTTTTATAGTCAGGGCATTAGTGGTGTAAAAAGTAAAATTGATGGGTTGAATGTTTTGTTGGCATGACTAGGTGGTCGTGTAATAGGTAGTGGGCTTGTTGGTATGTTGATGGTTGTTAGCCCTATACAGGTAAGTCCTTTGCTCTTTGTTAGTATATTCATGAGTATATAGTCATCTCATTCATTTGTTGACTAATCTATAATAGTTTATTCAAGCACCATTTGCCATACCAAACAATGTCTTGAATCTACTTTATAATTTTATGCTTGGAAATTTATATGTTTTAATTAGACTATAACATGTTGAAAGGCTTTTTTCCCCTAAATGTAGATTTAAGCATATATCATCATATTTCAATGAATCTATTTTCACTAAATTTAAAATATACACATAGAGTAATATAGTTCCATTTTCTTTTGTTAGATTGTGGTTGGAAGCTTCATGCCAAATGGATACAAAGTGCATTAAAGGAAACATTATCATGAACACATTATGGCTTCCATAGTCACTGATGCTCTTTCAGCCATGGTGACAGCAACAAGGCCAATCTTATAAGCAAAACCTAATGGTGAGAATTGTATGACACCAATATCCCCTTTGTTTAGTATTCCTTCCTATTTTAGGACACCACATATGATTGAAAAATAAACATATGTTTTTTTTACTTTTGAATCCTACTTTTACTACATTTGTGGTGCAAAAATGGAAATTTTGTTCCTTAAAGATTAAGATGAGAATATAGGGTTTCTCCTTTAAATCACCTTGACATTTAGCTTATGCTATTGCATGATTTCCCTGAGTTTTTGTGTAATTATCACTTTAGTTTTTGTGATGTGATTCCATCTAGCTGCATTCAGCTGCAAAATATTATCCTTATTGAAAATTCTAGCAACGTTCAAATGCTTGACCCTTCTACACCAAACTTAAAGTTATTTGTTTGCCTATGTTCTTTCTTAATAATTAGATTCCTCATTACATTGACTTAATAAATTTGGCTGTATATTTTCTCTTTGTAGATTAATTTATTAGCGGATATGCACATAGCATTGCATGTGTTCTGAGGTGATGTTGCTCTAAGAGCTGAGCAAATGAATTAGGATATTTTTCATTGTTATTATTTTAGAATTATGTTTAGATGATATGTTACTTTCTTGTTAGATTATTCTTTTTGTTAACTTTGATTGGTGTTACTCTCTTTATTAGTTTTGCTATTTGCGTAAATAAAATCATATTAGAAACTGTAAATTTATTTTATGAAAAATGATAGCTTAAAAATTTTTGAACGGCTAGCTAAAAATTCAATTTGTTGTACTCTATAGGAGTAAATTTATTGGAATTTGAAATATCTAAATTTAAAATAAATTGTAACTTGGAAAAGAAAAATTATAAAAAAATTGAAACAAGCTTTTAAAGATGATTTTAAATGTCACTATAATTCAGTCAATAACTATGAAAAATTTTAAATAAAATAACAACTTGTACAGGCACTTTAAAATGCCATTAAAGGATTTTTTATTTGTAAAGGCAGTTTAAAGTGTCGAGAAAAGTTGTATTAATAAAAACACACACTATTCTGGCACTAGTGGCTTGACCATTGAAAAGTTTTTACTGGCATCCACCTAGCTGGCAGTCAAAGAACTGCTGGCAATAATAACACTAGTACTTTTGTGGTCTTTTACCGACACTTATAAATACCAACAAAAGTGACTTTTCTTGTAGTGACGTTTGAATGCAAATGTAGCAGTAATAGTAAGATAAATTCTATAGAGAAAAGACATTACCACAAAGAACATTAAATTAAAATTTAAATATAATAAATTTACTTAAATTTATTTTAATTTATTTTAATTAATTACTTAATTATGAAGATATCTATTTATTTATTATAATAAATTTTTTTATTGTTTTACATTAGCAAAGTTATTTAAAATTTTTTTAATAGAAAGGTAAAATGAAAAAAATTACAAAAAGAAATGTCAATGGATAGGAACATTTTTGTCATTATACTATATCCTTAAGGGTAAAAATGAAAAAAAAAAGAAAAATGAGTACAAAGTTGGAAGATAAGGGTGTGATGAGAAAAATAAATCTCCACATAGGTGTTCTAAATGCACTACAAAATCTTCTCTATACACCCCTTAAATTTTCTTCCAAAAAATATCCATATAGTAAATACCAAATTTTACCTTTAATAAATGACAAAAATACCCTCAGTAACTTATACAACCAATCCTTTTTTTTTTTTTTTGAATACAATGTAAATCTCATAAATAGATTTCCAAAAGTGAAATTGAGCATTTTAGAAATGAATATCTGAGAAGTTTTAAGGCTTGTTCGAAATGAATTTTCAAGAAGACTTAAGGCTTTTCAAAAATGGTATTCAAAAAGCTTTAAGGTTTCTCGAAAATGGATATCCGATAAGCTTTAAGACTTCTTGAAAATGGATTTCCAAGAATCCTAAAGATTCTCGAAAATGAATATTTGAAAAGCTTTTCGAAAAGCTCGATTTCACTTATTTTCGAAAAGTAAAGAGAGAAAGGGTAGAAATGAAAAATAAAAAGTGAGGGGTGGGGTGTATTTAGTAGAAATAGGAAATTGAGTTTTGAATTTATGGTGTATTTAGAAGTGGAGTATATAGAGTAATAAATGGGATGTAAATGTCTAGTGAGAAAAGAAGAGTGTGGCATGGTTGAATTATTTTAATAGTACCTCACATTTGTAGCATTAGGATGTTATAGTTGGCTTTTTAGGTGTTAAATGCACCTTACCTCACCATGAGTGCAATTTTAGCTTAAGTGGTTCATAAATTATAGTAAAATATTTAATGTAATACTTAAATTTAAAAATTTTTTACGGTAGTATGATACTTAGTTCTAGTGTAGTTAGCTTCAAATGATAATACATGATTAACAAATAATTTTTTAAATGTCATATTAATCAACAGATTCATAATTAATGTATCATATTAAAAATTTTTTAAATTTAAAGAGTAGATTGAACATTTTACTATAACTCATAAGCTATTCAAAATATTAACCCGTTTCATAACCAACACAAGTTAAGTCCAGATTAGCAAATGTGGCTATAATTAGATTGAGTTGAACAATTCATGTCATGTATTCCTTGATTGGAAGAGTATGAAATAGTAGACTGAATATTGCAATGATATTGTCTTTTCTTCTTGCAAACAATCATGATTACATACACAAAGTTTATAGGAAGTAATATGAGAGTCATAGATATTAAGGAGCAATAATAGGTTAGAATACATAATAAAAAGTAATTTCCTATAATCATTTGGTGATTAGGTTTCCAATTGCCCATTGTTTTTCCAAAGAATTGTTAGCTTTTCTTATTGTCAATTTAGTAAATGATTTCTTATTAGTACTTTAGCTCTAGCTGATCCTATATAGGTATAATAGTTTTCCCTTTCTATCATCTTTTTATTTAGTAAACAAAGGTTTGTAGCCCTTTGGTTGTGCTTCTCAATGTTAAACATCAAATTTAAAATCAATTGGCAGTAAATGAAGAGATTCAACTTCAATAGAAGATTACAAGAAATTATATATTTATTGGATGTAGGATAACACCCTTTTAACAGGCCCCCATCACATGTAAGTAGAGATAGAAAAAACCTATCAAGTGATAGATTTGAAAAAGGCAACAAAAGGAAATCTTAGCTTTGATATCATGTTAAACACGAATATAAGATTATAAAAAAATGAGATATTTACTAAATATGAAATAGCAACACTTTAACACTCAATAGATTCTAAAAAAGGGTTTCCTGCACAATTGTTTTTTTTTTTGCATCATTTCTACTTTCATTTAAGACAAATCCCTTGATTGTAAAATTGTCACTTCCAATGTGACTTGGAAGGAATGGCCATGATTGTTATTAGAATTCTTGTCAAATGTATACTTATGTTTTCTTTATGTTGATGACAATTTAAGATCTACCTACATTTTATGATAACGAGATCTATATTTTTTGGGTATGATAATAATTTGAGGAGGTAACGGTTCAAATCAGATTTGATTTGATTTAATTTTTTTATAATGTATAGAATTATAAATTTTTAAAATTTCATCAAAATTTAAATCGAACTTTCATACGATCTGATCCAATTCAAATTGAATTATAATAATTTGGTTCGATATGATTTATCGATTTTTAAATTTTTTATATATTATTTAATATTATTTTTTATATATTTAAATAGATTTAGGTATAAAATAATTATTTTATTTTATAAAAATTTAAAAAATATATAAAAACTAATAAAAATATATAATTCAGTTTAGTTCAATTTTTTGTTTTTCACTTTTTGGTTTGAACTTAATATACATTTAATATCCAAATTTAATCCAAATTGAATAGAAAAAAACTTATCCAAATAGAACACTATGGTTTTAAATCAATTTTTTATTTTTTCAATTTTTTTCTCACCCCTAATAATGACAACCAACTTTAAAGATCTTGGTACTACTTCTTATTATTAGAATTGATAATTTAAAATATGATATGATAAATGATATGAAAAAAAAAATGATATGATTTAAAATTTTAATAAAAATTATAAAAAAATTTAATAAAAAAATTATTTTGTATATTTTATATCAATACAAATCGTAAAACATATTTTTATATAAAATATAATACATATATTCGAACTATCAATTTATTACATAACATGAATACATATATTGTGGGACCGAAAGTTTAATTTCTACTTTTCAATTCCCTCTTAAATATGGTTCATGGATTGCCTACTGCTATGCTATATATCAATGAAATACATAGGCCTGTCTGCAAGTCCCACTGGTCTGCATTATGGCCATTTAATGCGCATTCACTTCTCTTTTATTCTTACACCACACTCCCTTTGTTGTAGTGAGCATGCGACATGCTCTCATTGTTGGAAGCAGCCCCCTAAACATCCAAGCATCTGCAAGCATAATTATTTAGTATTAATGCTATAGTTTGGTTTAAGGTCATCTTACAAATTAAAGAAAGATGTTTTGTTAGATTTTGTCATTTATGAATGGAGATTGTTTTGGATAGTTTGAAACTATGGTTTCGTGTTCTCCAGCGGCCTAGCTACCTCTTTTAGTAAACCACCTTTTGATGTAGCTACTATCAATTAGGATTGAAAATTTTACTCGGTATATTTTTTTTATCGGTATAAATAAATTATTTATATGGACTTAATGAATTCATTAGAAATACAAAACCTCTATGAAATAGGATTTTTTTAATGACAAGGGTTCTTAAATTTTAATCAATGTATCTCTTTTTTAAGTGGATGCAAATAAATTTATTTATACCAAAATAAATTCATTAAAAATTATCTTTTCACAAGACTTTCAACGGATTCCATACAAGCCATAAGGTAACAAATAGAGGAATACACTATCGATTAGAACTTTGGAATATGTGGAACTGAATCCAAAATATTTTTCCTGTTTGTTTCTTTAGCAAATAGAAGAAACGTAAGGACAAATAGATGCTGATGTGGGGTAGCAGGAAATTGGAACAAAAAGCTTAAATCTTATTTAACAATAAGAAAACATAATTAACATTTAATTCTCCACAATGTATCTTTCCGATAGAAAGCTATAGCATCACAGATATTAGAAAATACTACAAGCACAAAACCTAAGTAGAACACACTGGTGGATAAATGCTTCAAGAAACTGACACACCAATGGTGTCGTTTAGGCCCTGGGCTTGAGGTGGCCTTCATTGGCAAGCTTGAAGAGACGAGCCTGAGCTGCTGCAGCACTGTTTGAACCAAGTGCTGCAACAAAACTGTCTCTAACTTGCTTAGTTGAGAATGGGAACCTGTTATTCACCATGGAGTTCAGCAAGGAAGCTGTGCCTTCTCGGTAAAGCGCACCAAGTCCATCAGTACGTGTGTTTGAAAGTGCTTGGCGCAAGCTCATGGTTGCTCCAAACCCAGGGATGCTGGTCACACCGAATGCACTGCCTACAGTGCCCCACCAACCAAGCAAACCCCACATCAGTGTTGGATGACTCCTCCAGAAACTGAAAGTAACAAATATGAGTCGTTAGTTAGTGTCATAACTTCATGATGAAGTTACAGTGACTTACTCGCATGTACCACCAAAAGGTGGAGTTGGAGCAGGAAAGAATGGAGGTGTGGGAACGCTTGGAGTTCCTGGATCAATAATGGGAGTCGTTGGTGGGCTTATAGTGACTGGTGTTGGAGGACTACCACCTCCATATGATGGAGGACTACCACCTCCAGAAGTTGGAGGGGAGTGGTAATATCCACCATGTGAAGGAACGCGTGGTGGTCTTGATGGAGTTGATGGTTCATGCGGCGGAGTTCCACAATTTCCACCTGAAGGCGTTGATGGTGTTGGGTAGCCACCTCCATGTGATGGCGTTCCATGATAGGGAGGTGTGCCACCATAGCTACCTCCTGAACTGTGTGATGGTGTCCCGTGTGAACCTGCAGTTGGAACCATTTAAATCAGCATGCATGTTGTGCAGATGACAAATTAAGGACGAAAAATGAACAAAATGGAAACATCAGCCAAATTGTATGAACCATATACTAAACAAGGCATAGTTCGCCATAACTGACTGATTTAAAAAATATATATACATATATATATATATATATATATATATATGGGGCATGTGACAAGCAATCACAAATAGTTTCTTTGGTTCAATGTGAGTGCCAAGAGAGTGAAACCTGAGGCGGGAGTTCCTGTATGAGGATCTGGAGCTGGATGGTAGTAGTTCTTCTGCTCTTCTAAGCTAAAGGACGTAACTGGAATAACCAAGTTCTGGAAGAGCAAGCCAGCTACCAAAATCCACATGAACAAAGAAACCTGCTTGCTTCTTTCCCTCTCCATCTCTGTCTGGAATCGAAACACTCCAACAAGAAGAAAGAATGAAGATAGGAAGGTGAGTGGATTCAGAAGAATCAGGGGTGAATATAAGTGTACACGGTGAAGTAAATGGAAGCAGGTGAACCAGCACGAGGTTAGTTGATGCCAGCAGTTGCACTTATATGTGCTATTAATAACTATTAGCTAGGTGATACCCGCGCATTGCCCGCGAGTCAAAATTTTTTTTTTTTTGTCATTTTTCTTTATCCATTTAAAAAAAAAAATTTATGTAATTAAAAAACGAAAGATAAAGAAAAAAAATAAGATGACATGCAATATTTACATTAATTTTTTATTATCATAAAATATATCTAATAAAAAATAAAATTATAAAAAAATCATAAAAGGTGCCATATGAAAATTCTCATTGAATTTAAAATATTAATTTTTTAAATTAAAATATTAAATAATAATTTTATTAATATAATATAGATACAAATATAAATTAAATTAATAATAAAATATATATTTTATTGATACTCTGATTAGGACAAAACATTCTAAATACGTTTTTATTCTAATTTCATATCTTATAAAAAATTCAACCTGTGTCAACTTGATACTAACTTAAAAAATCATCCTTTATCGGATTAAGATGGATTGAAACTAATTGGATATAAATTTTTTGACACCTTTTACTTGTAAAATTTTTCTAATTAAAAGTACAAAGAAAGATGAAAGAGAAAAAAAGTCAAATAGAAGTGTTACATGAAAATCTTCATTGGTCTTATTTTTTAATAAAATTAATTTAGTAAAAAAATGTTAAAAATAAAAAGAAAGAAAAAAATTAAAAATTAAAAAAGGAAAAAAAGAAAATTGAGTTCATTAGTGTACTATGTAGACATCCCAATTGAACTTAAAATATTATTTTTTAAAGTAAGATATTAAAAATTAACTTAATTAATTAAAAATTTGAAAAAAAAAGAAAAAAAAGAAAAAGAAAAATTAAAAAAAAAGAGAAAATGAATATCATCAAGGTGTCTTTTTGACATTAAAATTAAAATTAAATTGTTAATATTTAAATTAAAGTATAAAATAATAATTTCAGTAATATAATACATATATATAATTAAATAGATAATAAAAATATATACTTTTATATATACCTTGAGATGATTTGGGATGAAACATCCTAAATCTACTTTTGACCCATCCTTATTTTTTGTAAAAAAAATGACTCAACCAGACTCGATATCATTTTTTTTTACAAAAATGCTTATATTGAATCGAGATGGATAAAAAACTATCAGATATTAATTATTTTTCCATCATTATGCATCAACTCATTTTGTTGTAAAATTAATCTAATTTAAAAAATATAAAATTAAAAACAAAAAAAAAGAATACGAAAGGAAATAAACAAATTAGATGTGTTACATGGACACCTTTATTGACATTATTTTCTTATAAAATATATATATAATAAAAAATAAACAAAAAAAAAAGAGAGAAAGGGAATTAACCCTTATAAGATCAAGTTGGATCGAAATCCATCCGATAAGAATTATTTTACCATCTCTATTCATCGAATCTATTTGTCGCAAATTTTATGTTGTTAAAAAACCAAAAAGAAGTTGAACAAGAAAAATCAAATTGGAGTGCTGTGTGAGTTAGACTTATTTAAGGATCAGGCTATCTACTTAGACTTAAAGGTCTGTTCAAATTTTAAAAGAGTTCGGACAAAAGATTAAAATCCATTAAATGGGTTTGAGCACAATATTTAAGCCCATTTAAATTTTATACTGGGCCTTAAACAAAAAAATCTTATAGCTAGGATCCAGCACAAATAAAACATATATAATTAAGATATTATAATTATATAAGTATATGCATATATGTATATGTGTGTGTGTGTGTGTGAATTTTTATTTTAATACTATAATTTTTAAAATGAGAAATTTTTAATTTTTTATTATACCAATTAAATTTAATGGGTGCATTTTGATATATTTTTTCAGCTATGGTCGGGCTTAGAAAAATTTGAGACTCAAAATATCAAGCTGGGCAAGACTTGTACAAGTATATAAATTATTAATATTAAACATGTATCTGACGCGAATCTAACACGTATCTGACGCAAATCTAACACAAACCCGTCTATGAACACCTCGAGTGCGGATAACTTTATTGGGTTTTTTTGACAAATTTATTTAAATTTTAAAAATAAAAATGAAAAAAAAGTTGACTAAGAAGAATAAAAAGAGAAAAGAAATATAAGGTGTTACGTTAACATTTTAAATGAATGTCAAATGAAAGTCAGAATGCATAAATTTATATAATAAATGGATGAATTACATATTAATTACAAATAAATAAAATATTTTTATTAGATTAAAATATCAAATAATAATTTTAATAATATAATAAAATTTAAATATAAAATGAACTAATAATTAAAAATACACTTAAAAAAACTAATTTTTAGTAACGTAAACTTCCTTCACTAAAGGTTTTATTTCTACCGCTAAAAACCCTCAGAGATGGAATGCCCATTATTTCGTAAAAAAATTTGAAGTTGCTAATAGTATTCCATCACAAAAGAGAATTCCATCAATAGGAGGATAACTTTTAGCGACAAAATTTTCTGTTGCTAAAACTTAAAAACATAAATTTTAGCGACATGAATACTTTTGTGTGAAAACACTTTTAATGAAAAATTTCATCATTAATTATAAATTTCCAACGCTAAAGTGTTTTATCATAAAAATTATTTCCATCGATGATGCCTTTTAATGACGAAAAATTCAGTTGCTAATACTCTCAAAAAAACAAAAAAAATGTGAAAAATATTTGCTTTTAAAATATAGCAAAATAAAATTCTTCTATTCATTGATTAAAAACAATAATATTTTACCAAATTACTACAAATTGTATACAAATATTCCAAAATACTAGCCAATTAGGCAAATTACAATATTTTAATGAATCAACAAAGAAGTTAACAGCTAATGAATCAACAACTACTAATTTTAATATGAATGCAACTCATATTCTAAACTTTTGATGAAGATATTTTGATACGCATGAAATTAATCAAAAGCACGTTCATTGGCCATGGAAACTTAATGAACGCAAAGGTGGTGCAGAAACATATTGGCATTCTACATAATCAGGATGGTATACCAACAATCAACATTAAAATGGCTTGAATTAATCATCAACAAAGCTTTGATTTCGTAAACCAAGTATGAAAAATTCTGCTGTAACCAGGAATTCCATCACAATGAATCACTTTTTTTGACAAATTTGTAACATATCATTGTCATCCTTAAACAACTTGCAATACTCTTTATCAGCTGGAGACATGCAGGTCGATAGAGCATTATAGATTTAATTTTATGAGCCCATTCTAGTGTGATCCTTATTTGAATAATACAACAAATAAGCCTGACAAACCAAACAAGTGAACATATATATTCTCTAGGGAACTAAAACGAGAATTAATTAAACAAAAAATAACTTGACAACGGATATTGCTATATTTGTTAATTCAAAAAACAACTCAATAGACAGCAAAAAAAAAAATATATATATGAATTATCCCAAAATGTCTCTAACCTTTTCCCTTTATTGTTTTATCACTTATAGTTTTCCCTTCTTGCTTTTTATGAGAAAGGAAGGCTGATATGAATTGGTAAGCCAACTAGAAACAAAAAATTTTATACCCAAATCAACAAATAGATGGGTTGTCCTCCCTCAAACACCAAAGTACCATGCCTGTTATGAAGATGATAACATTTGATATAAAGAGGAAATGAGGACAGATTTTGATAATGAAATTTCATATTTTTGAGATCAGTAGCATTAGTCTCAATCAACCAAGAAATTTAAAGGAGGCCAATAGACAAAGCAGAATCATTATTTAGTTGTCAATGTGACAAGCAGAAATTCAACACCTTTAAGAGTGCAGAACTAAAGTGGAATTTGATCTTATGAATGCTTTCATTATTCATATTATTCATAATAAATTTATCTCATTTCTCTGGAAACTTCATTTGAAATCAATAAATGTTCTCAAATTTGGACATCATGAAAAATCAACAATGTCTCCTATGAATAAACAACTTTCCACTGCCACGCCCATCAGCATTTAACACATGATTAAGCACAAATGAATAATTGAACAGCTTTAATACTCCAATTTCTTGAACATTAAAGCTGGGAAAATTTTTTTTGAGAAACAGAAGTAGGAGGCTCACACATGGCATTTACAAATTAAAACATTTGCTCAAAATCAGCACAACCATCGATCAAAAAATTTGCAGTTTCTAAGACAAACTCCAAACTCCCCATCCATGATAGATTTTGGATGTTGAATCTATAATTAATTTTCACCGAGTCTTCTAAATAGCTTCATGTCTCACTTCATAAGCACGCACCCTGTACCGCTAAATTATATGCCTACGTACATTTAAACATATTATGGAGTATTTAAATTAGACCCACACATGCCCAGCGCTAATTGGAGCACTTCTCTAACCAAATATTCTTCAATTGCATGCCATTTAAGATATTATTTTCAAATAAAGAATCAGATTTATCTCAAATACTGTTCAAACTAATGCCGACAAAAATCTTAATAATTCTCAGTAAATTAAAACAATAGCCAATAATTGACAAATTTACGTACCAATATCGAATGACTTTACAACGGGCGCACCCCGGATTAGCAGGACAATAGCAAACAGGGCACCGGTGATAGTTCCGCGAAACGGATATGGTATTGTATACAACAGAGGCTTCAAGCTTGGCCTTAGCGGCCTCTTCCGAGGCCAAAATCAAAATACTCTTGATCAAGTAAATAAGTAACAAATAAATAAATAAAACAAAACAAAATAATAAACAGAATAAAAAAAAACCAAAAAAAATTATATAAATAGAAAATTAAAAAAAAATCTAAGATAACTTTTAATATCTAAAGGTAATGTAACTATCAAAGTGATCGTATTATCAATGTGATCTTATTACTCATGATTTAAATTTATTTTGTTTGGTTAATATTGTAAACCCTTAAAAATTAAACATCATTGTTTTTGACATTATTAAAATCACATTTTATTTTATTTAGAAGTATAAAAAATAATTATGTATGTTGTAATAGTTACATAAGTTAATGATTTTAATATTTTTAAAAGATAATATTATTTAAAATATTAGTAATATTTTTATTTATTTTAAATGAAGTATAATTAAATTATTAAATTAATAAATATATTTATTGATAAGTAAACTAATTTTTATAATATAAATTACGTAAAAAAATTGAATTAAAAAGTAAAATTAATCTATTAAATTCATAATTAAAGAAAAACAAAAAGATTATATGATATAAAATATTAGAAAATACAAAATTATTTTTTAACTTGTTACAATAAATATTAGTTTAAAAATATAAAAATTTGTAATATAAAGTAATTAAAATTTTAAGAGAAAGCAAGTTTTTAATTCATATATTAAATAGGTAATATTTACTATTATTAATTTTATATATTATTTCACTTCGACGATAAAAGTTCTCACCCTTTTAAGTAAGAGTTAGATTACTTTTTAAGGCAAAGATATGATCACTCTTATATAGTATTTGGTATGGAATGATCACTCTAAAAATTATAATGATCTATATTTGATAATTAGATAATTGTGTTTGGTAAGTATTTAGTGATTCTACATGACAGAGATTTTAGATCACCGAGAGTGATCAGATCACTACCTTAAATGGTGATCTAATTCTCATAAAAATGATGAAAAACTTTTATTATAGAGATAAAGTGACATGTAAAATTAGCAATAGTCAATTTTACTCATTAAGTATGTGAATTAAAATTTTGTTGCATCTTAAAATTATAATAATTCTATATTATAAATTTTTATATTTTCGAACAAATATTCATTATAACAAGTTCAAACTAATTTGTATATTTTTTTTACTCTTTTTTAATATTTTATTTATAAGATAATTTTATTTTTATTATGAATTTAATAGATTGGTTTTATTTTCTAAAGTAAATATTTTTTTCATAATTTATATTATAAAAATAAGTTTACCTATCAATAAATATATTTATTAATTTAATAATTTAATTATATTTTATTATAAAATAAACAAATATTACTAATATTTTACAAATTATTATCTTTAAACAACTATAAAATTATTAATTTATATAACTATTATAATATGCATGGTTATTTTCATATTTTTAAACAAAATAATGTTTGCTTTTTAGTAATACCAAACACAATTATCTTTATTTTCTAAGAATTAATCATTGTTAACCAAATAAAGTGATTTTAAATCACGAGTATTAATATAATCTTAGTGATAAAATTACTCTGGTAGTTACATTACCATGGTGATTTTGTAAAAGATACCGAGTGCTACCTTAACGATCCAAGATCACTACCACATAGGATCATCAAGTGCTTACCCAACACGATAATTTAAATTACCTTGTGTAGATCACCATGAATTTCGATTCAATACCAAACACTACTTAAAGAAAAAGAGGCAAAAAAATACACCTTTTATTTGTGGCATAGGTTGGTTTAGTTTCAAGTTAAAGACACATTCATATTATATACACCATTTGTGGGTGAAGAAAAGGCCAGTGACAATAAGGGGTGATAGTGTTGGGCCTGAAACGATAAACACAACAATGCAAAAATAATATATCATAATAAACTCACAGCAATAGATAACAATCAATAATCAACAATACAAGAAAAAAAAACATATTAAGATTTACGTGAAAAACCCTTCGATATAATGGAAAAATACTACGAACCACCATAAAAATCTCTAATATCAAATAATGGATATATAAAGTTCTTCTTTAACTAAAACTAAAGTTAATCAACAACCAGAGAGACAATTGGAGAAGTCTTACTAAATAGGTGACTTAACAAATACATTATGAATTTGTTTCTAGAGAGCTTCAAACCTGATCTCTACCATTTAGAATGTAAAATATTGAATCATGAACTTGCTGGTAAAATTTCAACTTAATCAGACTACAAATCAACTTATGTTCAACCAACTTTTCTTTTTCTTTTTTCTCTATCTTTTTTGGCTTCATTTTTTTTCCTTTTTGGTGCCATTCCTTGCTTTTTTCATGTCAAAAATTGCCCTACCTCTTTAATATGTATGGCTCTTATTTCACGTTAAGTTAAAAAGCTTTGGGCTTTTTAATTGGTTAGACAATGGGGCAGGACCCCACATTCCTAACAATCTCCCCCTCTAGCCCTTTAAAAGGAGATTCATCATCATAGCAGTTTGATTTGAAACTTATCTTAGCTAAGGAACCCATTTTGGTTAAGTTATTGTAGAGCTCAAACTTTTCCCTTGAGAGTATCTTAGTCAACATATCTGTTACATTCTCATTAGTATGAACTTTTTTCAACTACATTTGTTATTCTTCAATCACCGAAAGTAATCAATCTTATCTAATATTAATATGCTTTGTTCTAGCATGGTACATGTTATTTTTACTCAAATCTATAACACTCTGGCTATCACAAAATATCACATACTTTTTTTGATTCAACCTCAATTTAAGAAAAAAAATACTTCATCCAAAGCATTTCTTTACCTATTTCAGTTGTTGCAATATACTCAGATTTTATAGTTGACAAAGCAAAACACTTTTACAACTTAGACTGCCAAGACATAGCTCTTCCTACAAAAGTGAATAAATAACCTGAAGTAGATTTTCTACCATCAAAATCACCTACCATGTCACATTAGTAAACCCTTCTAGAATTAGTTATGAAACTCTATAACTCAAGCACATTTTTTAGATGCCTTTCAAATATATAAAAATCTATTTCACTGCTTTCCAGTAAACTTTCTCAAGATTAAAAAAAAATTTGCTCACTATACCAACTATATAAGCAATATTAGGCCAAGTGCAAACCATAAGATACGTCAAAGAATTGACTGTAAAAGAATAAAGAATATTAGATATAGCTAGTTGCTCTTTTTTAGTCACCAGACAAGATTTTTACTCAAATGAAACTGATTGGTAAGTAGAATGTAACTGATTTAGCATATTATATGTTGAATTTACTAAGCACTCGTTCAACATGCTTTTTTTGTGATAATCATAGCTTTCCAGCCTTTTTATTCTAGATAATATCCATATCGAGAATCTGTTTTGCTGGACCTAAATCCTTTATATCAAATGACTTAGACAACTATTTTTTTAACCTGCGAATCATACCAACATCTTATCCCATAATCAATATATCCTTAACATAGAACAAGAGAATAATGAAGTTACCATTAGAGAATTTTTTGACATACACATAAAGATCCATTGATGTTTTTTTACAGTTGTGATTTATCATAAAAGAATCAAACTTTTGTACCACTACCGTAGAGCTTGTTTCAAGACATATAAGCTTTTTTTCAATTTGTAAAGTAAGTGCTCTTTCTTTTTCACTTGAAAATCCTCAGACTGATTCATATAAATGTTCTTTACAAGTCACCATGCAAGAATATAGTCTTGACATCAAGTTGCTCAAACTCAAGATTTAAACTAACTACTAATCCTAGTACCACTCGAATGGAACTCATCTTTACAATTGGAGAGAAAATCTCATCAAAATCGATGTTGAGTTTCTGAAAAAAATCTTTCACCACTAATTAAGCTTTGTACCTTACTAGTTTATCACCATCTTTTTTCAACATGAGCACCTATTTATTTTTCAATAGCCTCATCCCTTTCAAAAGTTTAACAAGATTATATGTACCATTTTTTTTTGTAATGAGTTCATTTTTTCTTTCATTGCTTTTAACCAGTGCTCTTTATCCAAAGTAGTCTGTACATCTTAAAAGCTCTTTAGTTCTTCCTCATTGGTAACTAAATAAAATCTAAACTTGGATACTTAGTGAATAATTGATGCCTTTTGGTAGATCTTTTAGGTTGAGACTCTACCTCCCTGATTCTAAAAGTAGCTCCCCTTACTCAATACTCTATAGTAGAAAGGACTACTTACACTGTTTAACATTCTTTAGTAGAAAAGATTGCTCCCCCTACTCAAAATTGATTGCATCTAGCTTATCACTAACTATGGCTAGCTCATTCATATTCAGAAGTTTTGCCTCGTGCTCATTTTCATCATTTATGGCTTTTTCTGATGGAACTCCTATCGATGTTAAAACATCACCAATAATAACTCATATAGTCTTTTTATTTTTCTAAAAGTTTGCTGTGGTTTCTTTTTCATGAAAGGTTACATCTTCATTTTTGGCTATCTTTCTCTTTACTGAATCCCATACCTTGTAGTCAAATTCTTCATCACCATATCTTATAATCACACATTATATGGCTTTACTATCAAGCTTTGCCTATGCTCTTTTGGCATATGCATGAATGCTTTACACCTAAAAACTTTTAAGTAAAAGTATAAAACATCTTTCCTTGTTCGCATTCTTTCTGAAATGTCAAAGCCCAAATGAACTGATGGTGATTTGTTAAGCAAATAATAAACTATGTTACTGCTTTATCCCAAAATGGCTTTAGTAATTTTGTCATCCTCAAACATACATCTAACTTCTTTTAGAATGGTATGGTTCATCCTTTCAACTGTACCATTATGTTTTAATGTTCAGGTTCTATCATTTCATGCTTGATTTTATGCTTTGAACAATATTCTTCAAAGTCTTTGGATGTGTATTCTCTATTATTATTAATCTTAATACACTTTAAGAGTAACCATGTCATCCTTTCTACCATGGCATGAAGTTTTTAAAAATGCTATAATACTTGGCTTTTATTTTTCAACATATATACCTAAATCTTATGTGAAGCATTATTAATAAAAAAGACAAAATATTTGTTATCACTCAATGAATTAACTTCAATGGGCCACATACATCAGAATGAATCAATTTCAATATGTTTTCTTTTCTCTGAAAGCACTTACGAAAAAAAAAACTTTATGATGCTTGCCATGCAAACAATGATCACATGAATCAAAAGCATACTTTTGGTTAAAGAAATGAGATATTGCCTTGCCAAAGCTTGTAACCTCTTCTCACTCATGTGTGCAAGCCTTTTATGCCACATATTTACTGAAGCATCATTTTCAACGGTATTTATTTAGTTACCATTCAATTGCATTCATATCTTATACATTATGCAGCATAGATTTCTTTTATAACTACCATAGATCTTTTAAGAAAATTCCACTACCTATTTTTTTGTTGACTTTCATATCCTTTTTTATCAAGGATATTAGTAGCAATTGAGTTTATTCTCATATCTAAAATATATCTGACATCTTTCAAAGTTAACATTAGCCCATACTAGTTGGTATAACAATATCATTCATCCTCATAATCTGACACTCTTATTTTCCATCTTGGTGTAAATAAGTCTCTTGTTTTATAAGTTGTAAACAACTTCCTCTTAGGAAAACAATGAGATGCTGCTCATATGTCAACATCCACTTAATGCTAGGATCACCAACATGATTACAATCATTGCATGTATAAATCAAAATAACTTAATCACTCTTTGAAATCACTGCTACAATATTACCATCATCTAAACTATTATCTTTCTTATCTTTTCATTCTTGCTTCAAGATTGTGCAATATCACTTTATATAACTTGGTTTACCACAATGGAAACACTTACTTTATCTCTGGACTTGGATCTATGTCTAGATTTACTATGACCTTTTGAGTTCTGACTTCTGTTGATGTTTCTACCCTTATTTTTTATGACAAGAGCTTGATTCCTAAGGTCTAAATCTTTTTACCTTACTTTTTCATTAAGCAGACTGTCTTTTACCATCTTCAATATCATCTTGTGATCAGGAGCTAAATTAAGAATAGTCACAACTAGAGTATTCTAGCTATCTCGTAATGAACTAAAAAAAAATAACGCTTTCATATCATTATCCATCTTAAGCTCTATAGTAGTCATTTGATTAAATATATTTTAAAAATCACCAAAGTGTTATGTAATCGATCATCCATCCTTGTACTATAAAGTTACAAGCTTTTTAACAATTATAACTTTATTCATACCTATTTTTCTCTCATATAATGTTGTCAGTTTTTTCAAATAATGTGGGCATCTATCTCCTACGCTACATAATGGAATACACTGATATCAGCCTATTTTCTAATTGTGGTCAATGTCTTTCTGCCTAGCTTCTTCCAGCTTTCATATTTTATATCTATTGGCTTAGCTGAATCATTTAATATTAGCTTATATAAATTTTTACAGTATAAATGATCCTTCATCTTAGGTTTTCAAATTGAATAATTTGATACTGTTAATTTTATCATGGAACCTGTATCACTTTTATGATCTCAAATAGAATTTATTTCTATCTTGGGTTGCTTTTGTATCGATATCTCAAAATAACCAATGCTTTAATACCATATGTTGGCCCTAAAAAGATAAACACAACAACGCAAAAGTAATATATCTCAATAAACCCATAGCAATAAACAATAATCAACAATCAACAATGCAAAAAAAAATAAAGCACACTAAAATTTTCATGGAAATCCCTCCAGTGTAGAGGGAAAAAATCATAGACTATTAGAAAATTTTTCTCTATCAAATAATGGATATAAAAAGTTCTCCTCTAACTAATATTAGAGTTAATCAACAACTAGAGAGATAATTGGAGAAATCTCACTAAATAGGTGACTTGACAAATACACTTTGAATTTATTCCTAGAGAACTTTAAAATTGATCTCTACCATTCAAAAGGTAGAATACTGAATCATGAACCTACTGATAAAATTTTTACTTAATTGGACTACGAATCGATTTCTGTTCAACTAACTCTCAATTTTCTCTTTTCTCTCTATCTTTTGTTTTTTTTTCTTTCCTTTTCGATGCCACTTTCTCACTTTTTTTTATGTGAAAAACTACCCCACCTCTTTAATATATAGGGTTTCTTATTTCACGTTAAGTTAAAAGGCTTTGGACCTTTTAATTGGCTAAATGATGGGGCTAGACCCTAAATTCCTAACAAATAGAAATAAGTGGTAGAAAGGAAGAGAGAGCAACCAAAGTAGGGGAAATAGTTTGGCGAGATTGGATCATGGTTGTCCAAGTCAAATTTGGCAAATGGATGTTGATGTATAACTAGTTGGAATGGGTGGCACTGAGACCAGTACCAGGAGGTCAAGATAGACTGGGGAAAAGGTTTTTAGGAGTGAAAGAAAGTAATAAGGGAGAATGGAAAGAGAAAATTTTGTTATTTTAAAGTAGGATTTTTTATTTTTTCATCACTAAATTCTGTCACTAAGAGTCTATTTAGATGGATAGTAAAATTGATTTTAGTGAGATTAAAAATAATGGTGGTGGTGAGATTAGTTAGTATAGTGGTAAGATTAAAATAAGTGATTGGGATATGCATTTGGATGTAAACACAACAATAATAGTGAGACGAATTATTGTAAGAAGAGAAATAACTATTATAAACATTAGATTAAATTTTGTACACAATTAAATTTTAGTATTTTTTTCCATTTATAAGTTAATAATTAATTAAAATTTAGTTTAATTATTTTTATATCAAAGAAAATTTAAAAAATTTTATTAAATAAAAAATTTATGCATATTATTTTATTTAAATAATAACTAGAATTTAAAAAATTAAAATATTTGAATTTTAATATTTAATACTTATAACAATTACAAATTATATTTATATAAATTAATTTTAAACATAAATATAAAAAACAAAATAAACAAATTTAAATTTTAAAAAAATTTGCATTAGAATGCTTTAGAAAATAAAAAAGAACAACTGGGGCGTTATGATCCAGAAGTTTCCATAGACCTTACAATTTGCCATTTCTTCTAAAATGTCTAATCCAAAACTAGAGAAAAACGACATCAATCTCACTGAAAAATACCATCTAAATGACATTATAGCATGATTTAAGGATAAAAATGTGTCTAGTTACACCACACTGATATTGTAATCTATTCTAAATGAGGCTTAAATCATAAATACTTTGGACAAAACTATAAAACTTTAGGAACAAAATATTTTCATTACTAAATCTGATGCTAATTCCATGAATAACAATGGAAATCTTTCTAACTTCGTCGTTAATATTGGCATAACTCTAAAACTTTGGGTGTGAATAATTCATGATAGATTTAGTAATAGAATACCTTTCAATAATTTTTATCTTTATCAATGAAATTTTGTCACTAAAAGTAAAAACCTTTTTTTGAAATATGTTGGTAATCTATTGGCATTTCATTGGTATGAATGAATTTAATCATGAAAATTTTTCATTGGTGGTTTTCTGTCATTAATAAGATGTTTTCTTATAGTGGTATAATTATATACATTCGGTGTAACATTGAAAACCCTAAACCCACCTTCGCCGCAACCCTAATTTTTAGAAGGAAACAACTCAACTTGATCTTAGATTTTTTGAAAATCGACACATAGTAGATTGGGTAGAATAGAAACCTATGAGTTATGAGTTGTTTTATCATTCCTACATCTATTAACATTTAAAAAAAAAACAACGAAAATGGTGGGAAAAAAAAAAAGAAAAGAAAGGGAAGCCAAATGATAATGGCATGTAAATTTATTAAATTAAGTTATCAAATAATAATTTTATTAATATAATACATATATGTAAATATATAATTAAATAAATAAGGAAAATATATTTACATATACACGAAATGGATGAAACAATTTAAACTTATATTCGACTTGACCTTTATTTTTTGAAAAATTTGATCTAATCTCAAATTAAAAAGAATGCACCTAGTGGTTCTAGACGAATTGAAACACATCGGATATGGGTTATTTTGTCATACATACCTCCATTGATATTTTTCTTCAAAAATTTATTTACCAATTTATTTTGTGCAAAAATTATCTAATTAAAACAAAAAATAAAAAAACAAAAGAAGTGTGCAAAAAATGAAATTGGATGTCTCATGTGCAAAAAAAATGTGCAAAAAAGTTTGCCTAGTTTTTTTTCCAAAAAAATGATCTACTTTAAAATAGCAAGGTAGAAAAAAACTAAAAGAAGGGAAAAATGAAAAGCAAAAAAAAAAAAAAAAAATTGAGTTGCCATGTGACATCAATAATGATAAACTTTTCTTGAAAAATTTATATCATGAATTTAAAAAGAAAAACTAAAAACTAAAAAAAACTTTTAAAAAAGATCAAAAAAGAAAAAATCAAGTCCAGATATTATATCGACACTTTTGCTAATATCTTTTTTTTAAGTAATAATATCAAATGGATCCCATATTCAAGAAATTTTAAAATTTTGAAAACTATTTGTTAAATATTTTAAAAAGGAAAAAGGAAAAAATATATAGGGAAAATAAAAAAAAGTGAAAAAAAATCAAATGACTTGACATGTGGCATACTTTTTATCAAGTGGATCTCATAAAAAATTAAAATCTAAAAAATCTTTTATTAAATATATAAGTATAGAAGAAACAAAAAAGTAAAAAAAAAAAAATGTAGCATACTTTTGATGTCAAGTGTGTCTCACACAGTAAAAAATAAAATCTAAAAAAAATATTTTTTAAAAATAAAAAGTAAAAAGTAAAAAAAAAAGTGAAAGTTTGGTTTAAATAAATCTCATGCACAAAGAAATAAAATCTTCAAAAATATTTATTTTATAATTTTAAAAAATTATTAAATATTAAAAAAGGAAAAAAATAAAAAAGCAAGAAAATTACCCTTTGTGGTGCCAACAATATTTGTGCACATGCAAATTTATTATATATATATATATATAATGGATTGTTTAAATGATGCTTAATTGAAATGGTTTTGTAAGGAGGACATCAACTCATGAAGCCATTCCTTTACCATTTTTTATTTTTTAAATGAGTTGATTTTTACATGAATTGTAAATGTGATGGTAGATGAGGATCAGATTCTGATTTCGTCAATTTGGATTTAGAATTAAGCATGAACTTATATATATATATATATATATACCATGTATGTATGATTAGTAAAATTTGTTCACAAGACTCAAATATTGCTTTTCAACCTTATAAGTTAATTGCCAAGTCAAAGTGGTAAAAAATCTAATAAAGAAAGATTAAATGAATTGGGACAATCTTATTTAGTACAAGTGTCATGGGCTGAGATTTTAGGTCCAAGTTCATGTGACTCCAAAACCTGGGAGTGGACTCTTTCAACATCCCAAATCAGCCTAAACTTAAACTGGTACTTAGGCAATCAGTACTGTAAGGTCTAGCTATCCAAAATGCTACAAAATACAAGGCATGGGAAGTGTTTGATTGAAGGCTAGAAAAAACAATAAAAAGTAATGCAATAGTAAAATATATAACTCAATAGTTACTGTATACAATAAGGGTGGGAAAACCCTTTATTTATAGTTGAGTCCCCCTTATAATTAATGGTGGAGATTATCTTCCTAAAGTCTAGATATTATATTAACTTTCACATTATAATGAATCCCTTGATTCTAGGAGATAAGATACAATCCTTAATTTTAGGGGATATGATATAGTAGTATAATTCCAAGCATCTTTGACCTTCTAGAATTATTCTAAGCATTAGACCTTCTAAAAGCTCTAAAATCTGATCCTCCCAAGTCTATGTTCAGTAATACTAGGGCCTAGGTTTGACTATGTGTCGGTACCTAGGCCTAGCTCAATTTTACCAACCTAAACATATTGCTTGAGCCACTAGAGTACTAATCATTGCCTGCACCACTGTTATGGGCTTCTATCCTATGTTTTGGACCTCTAGTGCATTTTATAGCCTGGTCCTCCTGTTATCAAACTCTGTCCCACTAAAACTAGAACTATTGCTAAACTCAGATTGAACCCTTAGGCTTGAACTCATTTTAGCAATGCCTTCATTGCTAGGAGGATGTTGTGCCCATCATGCACGTTGGTTCTTCCTCCTATCTCGTAAGCTAGTTTTCCATCATTTTGGTCATATACCGAAATAAGTACTTTGCTAGTTCTTTTCGATGCGATGTTCTATAATGGTCTTTTTTCCTACACTGCTGATGCTTCATACATTTTTTTTTCAAGTTACTAATTACAAACTATTTTGTGAAGAATTTGGCTGCACCTTAAGACTCATACTGTGGTACTCAACTGTAATTAGTTTCTTCTTATCAGTTTCTCGAGAGATTTCAACCCTTCAACAGTTTCAAACAACACTTTAGGATGCAGACCAGCACATGAGTGTAGTAACTTTTTATGATACTCGCACCATACAGTAAACTTTTTGTACAACACAATAGAATGCCTGCACCAGTCGTTTTGGATATGCTCTAGCACCAACTTTGGTTCAATCGATGATTCGCATTGATACCATTCTTTGGACCAGCTTCTGCTGCCTACTCTAAACCAAGGTTCTAGTCACCAACTTCTATCTGAACTAAGCTTTATTACAACTTATCACAATCTGAGACTTTAACTTTGGGCTCTTACGACTTTAAAACTTAAAAATAGACTCTTTCTACATATCAAATCAACCTAAACTCGAACCGATACTCAGGTACTCGGTACTATAGTACTTAGTTACCCAAAATGCTATAAAAGACAAGGCACATGAAGTGTTTAAAGGAAGGCTAGAAAGAATAATAGAAAGTAAGGCAAAAGTAAAGTATATTACTCAATGGTTATTGTGTATAATGAGTATAAGAGAACCCTCTATTTATAGTTGAGTCATTTTTACAATTAGTGACTGAGATTATCTTTCTAAAGTCTAAAGATTACATTAGTTTCCAAATTACAAAGAATCCACTGATTCTAAAAAATATGATAGAATCTTTAATTCTAGGAGATATGATGCTACAACATAATTTCTAGCATCTTTCACATTCTGGAATTATGCTAAGCACTAGGCTTTTTAGAAGATCCTAAATCTAATCTTCCCAAGTATATGTTCAGTCGTACTCGTACCTAGGTTTGGCTATGTGCTTTCACCTTGTTCATTAGTACCCATACTTAGGTCTGGCTCAATTTTTTCGAATTTGAACACCTTGCCTAAATCACTAGAGTCTTAATCACTACCCATACTACTGTTTTGGGCTTTTATACTACTTTTTAAACCTCTAATGCACTTTAAGGTCTAGTCTTCCTAGCTATCAGACTCTATCCTGCTAGAACTAGAATAGCTATTGAACTCGAATCGAACCTCTAGGCCTAAACTAATGTGTAGACTATGACATTTTCCCTTACTCATTCTAGCAATGCCTTTGTTGCTAGGGGGATGCTGCACGCGTTATGCACACTGGTTTTTTCTCTTATCTCATGAACTAGTTTTTCATCGTTTCGATCACATGCATGAAAAAGTACTCTGTTTGCTGCTTTTAATTTTATGTTCCTCAGCACTTTATTGTAATAGTTTCTTTCTCTTATGCTATTGATTTTTTCTATGCTTTTACCTAGTTACTTGCTACACACTTTTTTTTAAGAAATCTAATTTTACCTTGAGACTCATGTTGTAGCATTCAACTACCACTAGTTTTCCCTCGTCAACTCCTCGAGAGGTTCTAACCCCTTGATAGTCTTGAATAATACCTAACAGCATTTTTTTGGTTTGTCTAGGTATTGTTCACCACTACTACTTTTACCTTTGGATAGCTTTTCTACTAGCTTAATAGTTGAAAGCTTCGGGCACTCTGACCTGATATGGACTAGCACAAAAATAGTAACTCAAGGGCTTTCTCTTCTTGCTCCTGTTGGTGACTCTATTGGCCTTATGAAATCTGGGTTTCTCTATAACCCCTTCTTTTTTTGAGAAACTACCACTTGTATCTCCCCCATTCTTGCTTTTTCTCATAGGCTTTAGAGACTTGGTGCACTCAACTTAAGTCATCAATTCTGTAGCAATTAAGGCTTAACTTGACTCTTGTACTTTTCTTCATTAGAGCTCGATCTTTACTTATGGTTTTAGACTATCTATGAAATGCTTAGACACCTCCACTTTAAGTTTTAAGCCAGCACCAACAACCACAATAGCTCATAATATAGCATGGTCAACCTTGATCTTATGTAGCTCTTTTTGTGAAGTTATCACCATAGACTCTAATGCCTCATTCCATTGCATGAGCTTCTCTATTGCTTTATTCAAAGATCTTTCATTATCTTCGAACCAGTCTAGCTTATAAAAAATGGCCACCTTGTATGTTGCTAGTCAAGTGTTCATCGACCTTTTTTTCCTTGTTTGAAGGTGGCACTCATCGTAAACCTTACTCAGGCCTTCTATTTGGTTATCTCGTGGCCATACTAGCAACATGCACATTGTCAAACCAAAAATTCATGAATGTAGTTTAGGGAATTTACTTCAACTTTCTAACCAGCATTCTAGTGAATCAGGATCTTACATAGCACATCACACATGACTAACACTCTATCAGGCACTAAATAGCAAACTAGCATGGTATACCCAGTACACCTACAGTACACTAAGAGCACTCTATTAAGCATCGATTTTGCACTTTAGTACGTATGCAGCACCTTAAGATGCACACCAGCACATGAGCATAGTAACACCTCTTAGATGCCTACACCACATAACAAATTACCTGCACCACATAGTAAAATGTCCGTACCAACCATTCTGGTTTTGCTTCAACACTAACTTTGGCTCAATCAACAACCTACACTGATACCACTCTCTGGACTAGCTTTTACTACCTACTCTAAACTACGGTTCTAGTTACCAACTCCTGTCTAAACCAAGCTTTGATACCACTTGTCACAGGCTGAGACATTAGTTTCAAGCTCACGTGGCTCCAAGACTCAAGAATGGACTTTTTTCGTGTCTTAGATCAACCTAAACTCAAACTAGTGCTCAGGCACTTGTTACTAGAGGGCTTAACTATCCAGAATGCTACAAAGACAAGGCACAATAAGTATTTGAAGGAAGGCTATAAAGAACAACATAAAGTAAGGCAAGAGTAAGATATATTACTCAATGATTGCTGTGTACAATGAAGGTGGGAGAACCCTCTATTTATAGTTAAGTTTACCTTACAATTAATGATTAAGATTATTTTTTTAAAATCTAGAGATTACATTAATTTCCAAATTACAAAGTATTCCTTGATTTTAAGAGATATGATACAATCCCTGAATCTAAGGGATATTACTACAATATAATTCTCAACATCTTTGACCTTCTAGAAATATACTGAGTATGAGACCTTTTAGAAGCTCCTAAATCTGATCCTCCCAGGTTTGTGTTCAATAGTGCCTGCACTTAGGTCTAACCATGCGTCGCACCTTATTCATTAGTGCTCACACATAGGCCTGGCTTAATTCTATTGAACCTAAATACCTTGCTTAAGCCACTAGAGCCCTAATCACTGCCTGCACTACTGTTTTGAGCTTTTGTCTTGCATTCTGGACCTCTAGTGCACTTCAAGGCCTGATCCTCCTGGCTATCAAACTCTGTCCCACTAGAACTTGAACTACTACTGGACTTGAATCGAACCCCTAGGCTTGGACCAGTGCGTGGACTGTGACACAATGACAAATAGGATCAATAGGTTGATATTTGCTTGAGATTAATATTAATTGATGTAGGATCTTTATAAAAAATGGATAATGTTTAGCTTTTAAATTATAGTAAAATATTCAATTTAGTATTCGAATTTTAAAAATTTTTAATATGATATATGAACTATAAATTTGTAAACTAATGTGGTATATAGAAGGTTGCTTATCGATCACATGTCATCATTTAGAACTAATAATAGTAGTAGTGGATATTACATTAGTTAATAGATTTATAATTTAGATATCATATTAGAAAATTTTAAAGTTTAGATACTATATTAAACATTTTACTATAGCCATTTGTTATATTAAGGGTCCATTTGAATGAGTGATGAGATTGGCTTCGATGAGATTAAGAAAACAGTAAAAGTGAGTTTGATTACTGTAGCGGTGAAAAGTGGAATATGTGTTTAGATGTAAAAGAAATGGTGGCTAAAGATGTAAACAAATAGAGCTTTCAACGAATTATTGGCAAACATGTTCTATTTACATTCATTTATTAAATTTAATAAATGATTTTAAATAATATTTTTATATTAGTTTATAAAACGAAACAAATTTGAAAATAGGTTTGTTTGTTTTATGGCTTATTTACGTTTTACAACCATTTTAATTGGACCAACAACATGAGTGCGACTGATCAATGAAATCAAATCATCAATTATTGTATGAAACAACTATTTTCAAACATTATCTATTGTTTGTGACAATTGTTGTCATAAATGGTCTTAATTGCCATCTAAGAATGCCAGTTACACCAAGAATTTCATGGCTCAATTTGGGTTCATTTTGTGCAATTCTCGAGCCAAATGATACCAATTTGAGATATCCGTTCATTTGAGAACGTAAATGTTTTGTTTGGGGTCTTCTGATACGTGAAGCTTTAAAAGTTTAGTAAGACAACTTGCTGATGTACAAAAATACAAACTGTTGAAATTAAACCTTCATTGAGATATATAGAATGTTACGACGTCTGAAATTAGAATGGCGAGATAATAACAAACACACATTTTTAATGTCTAAACACAATGATATACTTCCAATTCAGGGGGATGTTTAAAAGGAGAAGCACTTGGAAGTGTTGTCTAAACATAAATTTTCATTTCATCGAACCCCTTGGTCTGCCATGTTATTCTCATTTTAGAACCTGATAGATTCATAGAGCCTAAAAGATTCATGTCTCTTGGTACATACCAATCCCCAGCTCCCAAAATTTCCCGATATCAAGTTTGCAAAAGGAAGACAAAAACAATGTTTGAGTTAGCTGGCCCCAAATCTATATATCAGCATAGCTCTAAAAGAGTAAAATAAAATTGGCATGGAAACCACAACGAACGCAGAATTAATTATCGAAGAAAGGAGAATGAAGATTTTTTATTGGAACATGTTTAGTTCCCATGGCTCCAGTTCATTCTGCTCATTAAAAAAAAAAAAAAATTCAAGCCTAAGTGGAGTGATTCAAAATTGTTTTATTAGGATGTCTACTTATAATTTATATAAAAAAAATATTACTACTAGATTTATCAATTTTATCAAGAAAAATTTTGGAATGTTCAAAAAAAATTTTCTTTCAAATTTTCAATCTTCGAGTTTGCATCCGCCCTTGAACCCTTCTCTTAATATGGCATGGTTCATAGACATGGACCTGATTTCAGGCTTCCTTGCCTGAAACTTCTAGGCTATCATTTTCCCAGTTTCATATTGATGATGAGAACATTGTGTTGGGATTTTTTTAAGTACAAACAAATTTATAATGAGATCAATATGAAATAAATCATACGTAAGAAATAATATTTATTGTGATTTAACCCAATTATCTACATCTAAGGATGAGAGAGAAAAATTCATTATAAATATATAGATTACAAAAAGTATAAAATATTATAAATAAACAATAATCTCGAATCCTTAAAATACTTTCTCTAATATATTACAAGTGAATATCTTTTATCTCATGCAACCTTCTTTACTAAACATTTTTTTTTCAAATCTCTACAAACTTATCTCTCATAAAGAAATTTCATAATTTTCTTTTATAATTTAAAAGTTAATATTTACTCTATATTTATAAAATTCATTACTTGATTACTAAAAATTTGTATTTATTAATAACTCTTATCCATTAAAAATATAAACTTAATTATCAAGTAACATAATTTCATTTAAATTCAAATTGATTTCTAATTAAAATTTAAGTCAATATCTAAACACATAGTTGGGTTCTTAGATTTATAGTTATATTGGCTCATGATTTTGCAATGCAATACTGTGGTAATTTCTTGTGATTTATACAATGTTTTATCTTTTGTGTTAATTGTTCTCGCAGCAGTTGTCGCGGAAGGACAGGGATCCTAACACTGCATGTACAACCTGTCGCCACCAGCTAGAAGAGATCATCAAAGAGATAGAGATGGAAATCAACGTCATGAAATGTAAATTCCCAAAGAATGAGATGAGAGACCTTCACCTGGCTAACGTGGTGAAATGGACCCGCAATGCTGCAAATGGAAAAGGGGTGTTCTCTCAACTTAATGGCTGTGACAGGGAGGTAGGTGTTTGGTAGCACAAGATAATTAGAAGAGGAGTAAAGATGGACGGTAAAGTTGGTGCCATTTAGAAGCCTTTAAGCCCTGTAAAAAACTGTCTTTTAAGACCTTTTGACCAAAATTTATGGAGAGATATACAGATGCAGGAGAGAGAAAGAAGGGGGAGAGAGACAGAAAGAAATAATTGAGAGGACAATCTATTCTGATGATAGTGAAATAAGTTATCAGTGCTAAAATTTAAAATTAAATTTATTAATTATTTTTTATAAAATAATAAAAATAATAATTTAAATTAATTAAATTAAATTTTAATTTAATATAATTTAAAATAAAAAATTTATATAAATTAAAATTTAAATATTAAATTTATTAAATATCATAATATAAAAATAATTGTATGAATCGATTAAATTTAATTTAATTTTCATATTTATTTGCTGTGGAATGAAAGGCTTTGACATGCCCACAGTTCAGAGTGAGCTGTCACCGAAGGAGAATGCTGGTGCTAATATAAAAAATAAATGCATAAGGTTAACTAATGAGGAAAGCACGATAGTTTGTTCTCATGACTTTGATGCAATAATATATATATTTTCTTAATACCCAAACAAATACTGTAACTTTATTTCAAAATGTAAATAAACTCTTGATATTTTATTACATAAAATTAAGATTATAAATTTTTATTTTATTGTAATTATATGTATTAAATCTTAAAATTAGATGAATAATATCTAATTGATAGAATTTTTAAAATGGTATTTTTTTAGGCTTTTCCTGAAAATTGTCTTTTATAAAAAATTTTTGAAAAATATTTAAATTTTATAGAAAAATAGAGAGTTTTTGTTGTTAGGATGAGTAAATAAAAAAATGTTTTATGTTGTTTGGTTACTTTTTGAAAAATCTATTCTTTTCAAAGAATATTAACATAATTATTAAAATATTTAAAATTATTTTTATTAAATATGTAGAAATTATTTATTATTAAAATTATTAATATTAAAAAAATTATATTTTAATAATAATATTTAATATTAATATATTATATTAATATAAAAAGGGTTAAATTAAAACTATTTATTATTTAGATTAATATTTTAAAATATTTAAAATAGTGTTAATATTCTTAGAATATTACTTTTATTAATGTAATAATAGAAATAGTAATATTTATTATTAAAATAGTAAAAATATTTATACTATTAAAATAGTTCTATTTATTAGTGAAAGTATCTATTATTTAATCATAAAAAAGTATTATTTATTTATATTTATTGTTAAAATAATAATATTAATAAATTAATAACTTAAATATAAAAATAGTATTTTAAAATGAAACACAATATTAAATTATTAAAAATATTCATTATATGAAAATAATAATATTATTATGTTATTTAATATAAATTATTGAAATAATAAAAATATTATTTAATTTATTACTATTTATTAATAAAATAATAAAATAATACTATTTATTATTGAAATAATAAAAATATTTATGTTTAATAATATACAAAATAGAAATATTTAAAATTAAAATATCAGAAGATTTTTAGTGATAATATTTTTATTTTTTAACTAAAATAAAATAAAAATATTTTTTGTTCATATAATGATATTTCATATCAAATTAAATCAAGTTTAAACTTAAAATATCAAGCTTAAGGTCTTACTTAAATAGAATTATAAAAATAAGTTTAAAATTAAAATATTAAAGGATTTTTAATATTAATATTTTAATTTTTTATGTAAAATTAAATAAATATTTTATTAATAGTCAAATTAAGTCTAAGCTTGCAAAAATCATGTTTAAGGTCCAATTTTGATAAAATTGTACTCACAAAGTTAGTAAGTAATCTTAACCATAAACATTTTTTTTTAATTGTCTTCCTCTTTTGAATGGGAAAGACAATTTCCATATATAAAAATGATCTCATTTTTCATTGATCAGTAAATTATTTTTATTAACCAATTAATTTTTTGTTAAACAAATACAAAAATTTATAGAAATCATTTTCGAAAGTAATATTTTACAAAACAAATATAGCCTTAAATATTTATCATTTAACTCATCCAAATGAATTTAAGTAAGTTTTTCTATAAATTAAATCATCCAATTGAAAACATTTAAGCAAAAAAAGATTGAATATTTTATATTATCAAAGTTCTAATTATAAGAAAATAAAAATTTATAACCTTAATTTCATACAGGAAAAGATTGAAGACTTATTTGTATTTTAAAACAATATTTAAAGGCTTATTTGGAACTGTTACACCATTTTTTACTAAATGAAAAGAGGACGAAAAAGCAAGTTCGCAGAGGCAAGTTCTAATTTTATTATTATATTTTTAGTTTTATTGATTTTTTAACATAAAATAATAAAATAAATGGAAGACACTCATTTACATTAAAATATTACGTTAAATATTTCAATCCCATTACTTTAGATCCAAAAATCAAGAAATTTAAAGTATACGCAATAACAAAATTTGTTATTTGCAATAACAATATATTATATGAAATACTTTAATATAGTTAATTTTTTCTCCAAAAGTAATATTCCTTCCGTCTCAAAATATTTGTTATGTATTAATTTTCACGAAGTTTAAAAAAAATGCTTTGATTTTAATGTATTTAATATTAAATTTTAAATTTTTTTATAAAATTAAAGTTTCATGATTTTTAATATAAAAAAATAAAAAAATCATTAAAATAATTTTAAAATACAAAAAATGTAAGAATTTAAGATATTAAAAAAATAGGACATAATTTTAGAACATTCTAAAATTAAAAGAAAGATGAATAAAGAAAACAAAACAAAGAAAGTAGACTTGAAATATAGTTACGAAATTCAATATTAAATCACAGTATAAACAGTGACGAATTTCACTAATTCCAAACAAAAAGGCTAGATTGCATATGCAAAATTCGTTTCATGAATTGCATCTTCTTTGGTTTTTAAAGATTTTGATGACAATATTGATGGCTAAAACCCAAAGGGTAAAACATTTTATGGATAATATATATTCGAGAATATCATGATTAAATAGAAGCTAGCTAGGGTTTGAACCCTTTCTCCTCAGTGTATCATAAATATATATCATATAGTTTGAATTTTCTTTTCCTTTTGATAGTTTTAAAGGATACAGTTGGGAATTCTATTAATTTTTTTATTTATAAGAAGAATAATTTATTTGGGCAAGAAGGAATGGCATCAATGTTGGGCCATATTCTGTCTCAACCTAACTTAATTTGAAGTAAGTTCTATAATGTTAGAAGAGCAACCCCACATGCATAATTATAATTAAATGCTGTTTACAAAGTCAAATTAATAGTGTTATGACACCAATTATGGTACTGCCTCATCGCACCATTGATGTTATGTGACAATGACAAGGACTTATAGCTTGGGTACTTCGTACATGGGCTATAAAATTTTATTTAGGTTTGATTTCTTGTTTTGTATTTCAAAGAACAATACTAGTGTTATTGGATGGAAAAAAAAATAACACAATAATTTAGGATAATTGTTATTGGAGATAAAGAACACGGAGAGTGAGAGAAGATGAAATACAGGTCGATGTTTTATTGTTTTCTGGTACAAGAGACTAGAGGGGATATGTCGTTTGTGTTTTTAATTTTGTTAGAGTGAGTATTTTCTATCTGGTTTTGGTCAATTTGACATAAAAATATGATGACATGAGGTAATATTATTAGAGTGAGAAATCAAAAAAATCAAAAATTAATTTAAAATTGTAGTACTTAAATAACAAATTTTTTATTTGGTTCGGTTTAAATTTACGTATTTTATGTTTTAATTTAATTCAGTTTAATTTTTGAATCAGAAAGTGAAAATATTAAAAATATCTAAATTGAATCAAACTATATATTTTTATTAATTTCAATATATTTTTAAAAATATATAAATAAAATAATTTTTTAAATTTATTTAAATATATTAAAAATAATATTAAAATAATAATAATTTTTTTTAAAAATTAAATTTTAAAATTTATTGAATCGAACCAAATCAAGTCAATAGAATTCAATTCAGATCATATCAATTTTAAAAAAAATTAATTCTAATTCAGATTAATTTTTAAAATTTAAAATATTATACATTAACTGAAATAACCAAATCAAATCATTATCATCCTTATATATTATTTTATAGAACATGAAATGATGGTAGTATATATCACATACAAAAAAAATTAAATAGAGTGAAATATGAAAAATAAATAAAAATTAAAAAATAATATAAATGACATGATATATTAAGTTTAAAAAAATTGTAAATGACAAAATTTTCACAAACTCTTAGGTTCGATATTTCTAAAATTTCATAAATGTGAGAATTAAAAAAACATAAAGTTTTTTATTTGTTATTAAATAAAATCAACAAATGTTCAAAATAAAAAATAAAGAGAATTAAAAAAAAAAAAAACATAAATGTTTTCACTTGCGGTTGAGGTCTTTAGTAATTAGATTTGTGAGTGAGTCAACCTCTCCAAAACTATATAGTTGATTTTCAGCGCCAATACGAAGACGAAAAAGACAATTAAAAATCAATCATGACTTATTTTTCTTAGTAAATATTGTTTAATTCTCACTATAAAAAAATAAAAAATTGGTGATAATTTTGTAACGACGTTTCATTTAAAAACATCGTTAGCTTTTGTATTTTTGTAAAACTTACGACATTTTTTATCAAAATATCACTAAATATTTAAATAGTAACGTTTATATTTATAAACGTCACTAAAGACAAAAATTAATGACATTTATTGACTAAAACGTCTTGAATAATTTTTTTAAAAAAATTAAAGTAATTATTGAAAGTACTTTTAGCAAAAAATATCTTGAATAATTCCCTCACAAAAAATGGATAAGGGATTATTTAATGTGTTTTTGGCAGATAGCGCCTTTAATAATTTCCTTAAAAATTTGAAAGGGATTATTAAATGCATTTTTGATCAAAAAATACTTTCAATAATCTTCTCGTCAAAATTTAAGGGGATTATTGAAAATGTGAAATAATACCATTCAATAATCACCTCTTAAATAATACTTTTAAAAATTGTAATAGCTTAATTGATTAGAGCATACGATTATTAACTATAAGGTCGTAGGTTAAATCCCTCCCTTTAGCATTTTTTGGGTTTTTCAAGGGATTATTTTTAATAGATTATTTAAGGCATTTTTGACAAGAAAACATCTTCAATAATCTCTTCCCATTATTTTAGGAGATTATTGAAGGTGTTTTTTTACCAGAAAATGCCTTAAATACCCTATTTAATTTTTTGTAAGAAATTATTCAAGGTATTTTTTGGCCAAAAATACCTTCAATAATCCTTTAAAATAATGGGAGGCAATTGTTAAAGTCATTTTTAGCCAGAAACATCTTCAATACCCCCATTCAATTTTTTGTAAGAGATTATTTAAAGCATTTTTTAGACAAAAATGCCTTGAATAATTCTTCCAAAATAATGGGAGAGGAAGTCACTTATAGGTTTATATCTAGAAAATATTTAGTTTATATATGTGATACTACGAATTACATTTTAAAATTTGCATTATGAACATTGTAGTATTTTAATAAATTGACCACATAACGTTGCCATATAAATATACTTTTTTCAAATAATCGTATTCAATATATGTGTATTCATATAAGCTGCCAATTAATATAAAACAATATAAGCCAATAATATTAAACCAATACCCAATCTAGAAACTTAAATTATCCATTCAACATGGCATGTTAAAAGCATTATAACAAATGAAATGCATATATTTACACATATCCAACAATCTCCAACCTTAAGGTTTAGCAAACGATAATACATACTCACACCACTCTTTACGGATTTCATCAAGTTCGTCTATCGTGAAGCTCCTTTACTCTTCACTAAAAAAAAATCAGAAGTAAATGTTAATAAATGAGAACATAATTTAGGTTTTTTTTGGAAGATATAACGATTTTATGAAATTAATACTAACCTTGAATGGTGTGATCATAAAATCATATAATATTATCTCTCTCATAAAATGAATGACATAATATCCACATTCAGTATATCGTGGTTGATGAAGTGCCTGAAAAATAAATTTAGTGGGTTTAAGAAATATGTATCTAAACAAACTTAGCATAAAAGAATAAATTTTACATTTATCAGTAATGATACCCAATTTATCTTTCATTTCTTATCAACTACAAATATTACCCTAAATTGAAAAAAAAATTACTTAATACAAAAATAAAAGTAATTATGAAGAAACAGAAGATAATATCAAAACATGTAATATCTCTTTATAAAATTTTTAATATCGAAGTTAGGCGTCACCGTTGGTTGAGCAAAATTAAATAAGTATGGCATAAAGGAATTGGTATCAATCACAATAAGCTGCTAATGATGACTACAAAATAATAAGAATGATATACTCAGATTAGACATCATCTCATATTTGGATAAGATTGGAATAATTATTTGTGTGAATATAACTTACACAGCATTATACGAGAGCAAATAATAATCAACTTATTTTTTTATGCATTGAATCACATGAAGATTATGAAAAACGACTGTGCCACTCTGCTCACTAATGATAATCGGGTTAATGAATCTAAATTTATGGATAATTTGTCTTCCCTTGATCTTTTTATAGAGGAACCTACATGATAACAATCAACAATACTAGTTAGTAATACACTGTAATATAGATTAATACATATTGACTTTGCATATTTAAATTTATAAGCTAACCTTATATAAGCAACAATGTCAGCAGCTGATATTTCATTTAGGTTACAAAATTCCTTAACCTCATCCCCACCAATGTAAAAAATAGATGGTTGATCAAATAACCCATCCTCGGACTCAACGGTAATGCAATTTTCTTTGGATAAATGATCAAGTAAATAATTAGATAACTCAATAATGGCAGCTTGAGCAATGGCCATACTCTGAGTCCCAATATCATACTACAATATATAATGAAATATAAGTATTAAAACCAAATCAATAAATATATGTGTGAAAAAGCTATGTTGGAATATGTGTGAATATATATACTTGTCAAAATAATTGAACTTGATTTCCACAGTTGATATGTGTGAAAAAGTTAACGTTTACGTCTGTTTAGGACTTTTTATGCCGTTAAAAGGTAAAATGTAAATTTGATATTATTGTTCTATTTTAACAGTTTGATAGCTTTAATACATGATATTAAGCTTATCTGAATGATTGAACTTAGTTTCTATGGTTGATATGTGTGAAAAAGTTATCGTTTATGTTTATTTAGGATTATTTTTGTCGTTAAAAGGCAAAAATACAAATTTGCTATTATTATTCTATTTTAACAATTTGGATGGCTTCAATACATGATATTAAACTTTTTCAAATGATTGAACTTGGTTTCCGTAATTAATATATGTGAAAAAGTTACTGTTTACCTCTATTTAAGATTTTTCATGTCGTTAAAAGGCAAAAATACAAATTTGCTGTTATTGTTTTATTTTAACAATTTGGATAGCTTCAATACATAATATTAAATTTTTTCAAATGATTAAACTTGGTTTTCACAATTGATATATGTGAAAAAGTTGTTGATTACCTTTGTTTAAGACTTTTTTTATCATTAAAAGGCAAAAATACAAAGTTACTATTATTGTTCTGTTTAATAGGTTGGATAGCTTCAATACATAAAATTAAACTTGTCCAAATGAATGAATTTGATTTTCATGATTGATATGTGTGAAAGGTCAAAATACTTTGTTTACGTTTGTTTAAGACTTTTGTGCTGTTAAAGGGCAAAAATATAATTTTATAGTTATATTTTTATTTTAACAATTTATTCAAATTTTTGAACTTGGTTGACATGCTTGATATGTGTGAATAAGTTACGGTTTATATGTACTTAACAACAATATATGTTTTTATATAAAAGATTGAGATGGGTTAAAAAATTGGATGTATGAAACTTTTTTGATTAACCCACACAAAAAAAGACAAATCTTGAATGTCAAAACACAAAAAATTGTGATAATTTGTTACATTTATTTTATACAGAAAGTAAATATTTACTATTTTAAACATATTATGAATTAATCATTAAACTTGATAGTCTTATCTGATTAATTTACAGGAGAAAGCGAAACAAAAAATGACTACTGAGATTGAAGTAGCATCTGATGGTTATGTCAATATGCAAGAATTGAAAAATTAAATTTTCACAGAAATTGTTGGAAAAGAAAGACATAGACGAGTCTGAAACCTTGAATTAGGTCCAACATCATCTAGCTACTATGGACATAACTCTCAGCAATTTACATTCTTAGTAAGTCAGTCTTCGCGAGACATTTCCATATTGAGAGAAGAGTTGCAAACCATGCAATAACGTTTCCAACAAATAGAAGCAGAAAGAGAACATGAGCATGCTAAAATTAAAGAAAAACGTGCTAGAATATACCAAAAGCGTGTAAAATTTCAGCAGTTGCATGATCGATTCGATATTCTTATGAATTTTATGCAATAATAATTTTCAAGAACTAATCTAGGTGGTCTACCAACTCAGGTATTATATTTAGTAACTATTTATATTTTTTAGTATAAAAATTAGCTTATTATTAAGTGTTAAAACTTGTATGATATTATTCAGTAGGTTTTTGAGCACGTTAGTGATCAAAATGAAAAAAATTCTTCATCAAATGGTAATATTCAAAATCTATGCAGTCATCAATTTCATATATTTTAAATATTTTTATTAATATACTAAAATAATTTAAATGTTATTGCATGTATTATTAACATTTGTGTTACATGCATATTTGAATAAATTATGTATTTATAATATTTAATTTATGAATTTAAATTCGTTTTTATTTCTTTTAATATTTTTTTTAATGATAATAATAAATATTAAAAGAAATTTTAAAAAAAATTTCTTAATTTCGAGGCATTTGTGTTTAAAAATGTCACTAAATTTTAAATTTAGTGACGTTTGTATTATAAAATATCACTAAATTTAGTAATATTTTTCTATATAATGTCACTAATTTAGCAACGTTTTTCTAATATAAATACTGTTAATTTAACGGTGATTGTTTTTACAAACGTCGCTAGATAGAGTGACATTTTATGATATAAATATCACTAAATTAACAGAATTTATTTGATACAAACGTTAATAAATTAACGATAATTATGCTTACAAATATCAGTAAAATAATGACATTTCTTATAAAATATTGTTATTTTTTTTTACGTGAGTGTAAACGATACTTTTAGTGAAATTTTTAACAAATACTATAAATTTTTTAATAACATTTATAAACATCGTTAAAAGTTAAAAAAAAATCACTAAATACCTAAAATCATGTGATATCTTTAAAAAGAAAATGCTAAAGTACGAGACATTTATTATAGGAGATGATAATTACTTCACTATTTATATAATGATAATATTTGTTTTCGTTGCCCAATGATAAAGATGATGTTTTTTTTTTCATTGTGCATGTAATGATTATGTAAAAATAAGTAATGATTAGCATTTTTGTGACATTTATTATCCGACACTTTAACTAGGCAAACAAAATAGGATACTTTTTCTTGGCATTTGATATAGTTACAAGTTATAGCATTGTGTTTTGTCATAAATCCGAATTCGATCGTACCACGGAAAATAAGTCATTATTAATCTTTTTATTAATTGTAATTTAAAAATTTTAAAACTCAGATCATAAACTTAATTAATCAATTATTATCCAAATTTAAATAATAAATCCAAAATTAAAATAATAGCAAAGGATGAGAAGGTGAAGAAGGTTTTCTCCATCCCCCTATTTACCGGCATGATAAAATATTTAGAAAATTAGATGTAAAGTTAACCCTTGTTTAGTCTCTTCGGAACTGAGGGCTTTGTACGAGGAGTTTATCAAAGTCTTGCTAGTTTGCAAGAGTTTCAGTCTCAATTTTGGGGTGATAGCAATGTTATTTGTTGAATATAGAGTGGCATAGTATAGAGTAGTTTTGTGTGACTAGGTTGGTAATAGCGGAAGAGTTGGAAAAAATGTGATTTAAGTTAACGCTCATTGAAGAAGAAAAGGAGGGCATTGAGACAGATGGGCTGCCAGATGAAATTAATTCTTCGAAGGTTTTCTAGTTAGTAGGGAAGCTTCTAACCATACATACTTTTAACAGGGAGGCCATGATTAATACGTTCCAGATGATTTGGATGCAGTCCAGGGAAATGATAATGATGGTGCTGGAACCAAACTTATTCATATTTAAGTTAGGATCAAAGAATGATAAGAAACAAGTCCTTGATAAGTCGCCATGGTTGTTTGAAAAGAACCTCCTTGCCTTTAAATAGTATAACGGCGATCTAAGGCCAACAGACTACAATTTTGATAAAGCTGAATTCTGGATTAAGGTTTTATGGGTTGGCACTGAAAATGATGAACAAAGACATGGCAGAAAGAATACTGATGAAGATGGGGGTTTTTCAAGGAGTGGATAACAATAGTCTGTTCTTAACAGGAAGGACTTTTTTAAGAATACAAGTGGAGATAGACATTACGAAACCTTTTAGAAGGTTCATGTTTATTGCTGAGAAGAACAAACACGCTAAGTTATGAGCGTCTACCAAAATGTTTGCTATGTATGTTGGAAACTAGGCCATACTGGAACGGATTTTGGAATGGAAACTGATTTAGGAAGGGAAAGGGAGGATAAGCAATACGGGAACTGGCTGTGAGCTTCCCAAACAAAAAAAGGAAGTATGTCATACGTGAACAAAAACCAGAATCCAATACCTAAATAGAGCCATGAAGAGAAAGGGAAGAACATGGACATCAACAACCACGAAAGTGGACATGGCAAGGAAGACACACCGAGAGGAATGACTCAGATGGGGGAAAGTCAGGTGGCAGAAACGGTGGAAGAGGGGGAACCAATGCACTAGAGAAGCATTAAAGGAAATAGCGATTTTTTGGGAATTAAGAAGATCAAATGAAGGAATTTAAGGAATGAGGGAGAGAATCAGGGGACTAAGAAAAATCAGAGAAAGGGAGGCATGTCAGGGTCAACTTATTACCATCATAATAATTTGATAGAAAAAAGCAAGGAGACTGTTATTTCGGATTGCATGGAAAAGGACGAGAATCAAAGGATATATAATGTTTATGGAAAGGAGGTTTGCAATAATGAAGAGGTGCATGAGGTGGCAGTGCTGCATGATGTGGAGGATAATCAGAAAAATGGAACTATCGAAGATCAGAACAAGAAGAAAAGTGAAAGGAGTATCTAGAAGAAAAAAGCACATGTAGTTTCTAGCAGCTATATAGAAGCGGGTTTTGTTAGCACTAGGAAAAGGAAAATGCAAGATAAGGAAAGAGACTTTATGGATATTGACCAACAAGTAAAGAATTATAGAGAAGATGGGAAGGAAGTTGATGAAAAACCATATTCAACGACAGTGACTGGCACACAGTCCCATCGAGGCGAATGAGGAGCATAGCCTGGAACTGCCATGCGCTTGAGAACCCACGTGTAGTTCGAGCTCTTTGCTACGTGGTGAAGAGCAAAGATCCTCATGTAGTATTTTTAATTAAAACTAAACTACATGCAAGAAAATTAGATAGAATAAAAAGAAAGTCCAGTGTGCATGGATGTTTCAGGGTTGATTCGAAAGGAAGCAACGGAGGGTTGGCGATGATGTGGAAGGACGATGTGGAGCTTAATCTAATGAGTTTCTTAAGGAATCACATTGACATGTTGGTGAGGGAAGAACCAGGAAGCGATCCATGGAGAATGACAAACCAGATGTGAGGAAAAGACAAGAATCATGGATGTTGACGAGGAGTTTAGCTGGGCAGAATGATAGACAGTGGCTATGTTTTGTTGATTTCAACGAACTTTTATGGAGTCATGAAAAATCAGGAAAAAACATGAGAAGAGGTAGCGTTTCGGGCAGAGATTTAAATCTAGGTTGCGGTTGCGATTTCTGTTATGCTGCATTTATCACGATTACGGATATAATGAATAAAATAATAGTTATTTTACCCATCACAATCATAAATGTTTTTTATTTTTGCACAACTCGTTATATAATGAAATAAATTATATTTGTAATAATAAAAACTTTTATTTTATGATATTTAAAATAATTTAGAACATTTTAATTTCTTTACTTATATGAGAAAATAAATTACTAATATTTTTTATATTATATCATAATAGTCAAATTAATTCATATTTAAAAATTATTTAAATATATTTATCAATATCGTGATATTCACTATCATAACTATATAAGAGTGACAAAATAATATTATATATAAAAATTAAATATTTTTCTATCTTTTTTAATTATATGAAATTAAACTCATAAATTAATTTAATTAAAATTTAATGGATGAAAATTTTAATATATTATAATTCACAAATTAAATTTAACAACCAAACTTTAATCAAACACAAAAAAAAAAATTAACAATAATATGAAGTAGTAAAACTTTAGCCATTTAAATTTAATTATTTTTAAACCATATTAATACATACAAAATACTCATAAAAATAACTTTAAAAAATCTCATAAAAATAAATTTATTTTTATCATCTCATTTCCTATCAATTTTTATTTAAGTCATTAAAAAATTTTATTAAATTCTTAATTTCACTATTTAATTGCTTTTTCCTCTCAACTTTGCATATAAACAAAAAAATAATAATTTTAATTTAATTTTAATTTAAAGTCACATGTCTGCTTCCTTAAAAATCTCCATGTTCTCCTTCTCTTATGTTTCTTCTCCTGTTCCACTCTTCCTTATCCCCTACTTCTGTTCATTGTTTTAATTTTCTTTCCATCCATGCAATCCCACCCACAACCATATCCATCCGTCCAACTTTATGCAGCACCTAGACTCTTATGGCCTCTGCTTCAATTAATTTTTTATCTTTCATATTTGGGCTCTTCTCTCTCAAGGTTGAAAAGATCAAAAACTCTTATCTGTTGCAATTGATAAGTATGAAAGCTATGAAAGAGCACTATCTTTTTTATTCTTGTGGTTTGGTATGGATTTTTGTCTTTATTTTGCTACGTATTAGAATTTTAACTTGATAAAAATGAAGAGAAAATATCACAGAACCCTCAATAGCAGGAAAATCAGATCGATATTATCGTTATTTACCATTTCTCCGTTATTTAAGGTTGTAAAGAGCCACTATTGATGTGATTCATCTCTTTCATTTCTATAGCAGAGGATAGCGATTTCAGAAGCCAACGCTACTGCAAAATAATGGCCGCTATATCGCTATCCGACCACTGTTTGAAACCATGGTTTTGGGATACTTAGGAGGCAAGCGAGCTGGACAAGCTAGTTATATAAACAATGGTATACATGGGAAAGAGGGAGATCATAAGCCATTAATGTACAAGAAAGGTTGGATCGTGCACTTGGAAATAAAAAATAGTGTGACCAGTTTCCTGATTATGAAGTTCAACACCTAATAGCTTCGATTTCAGACCATTGCTCTATCATGGTGAGCACAGTAAAGCAAAAGAGGTTTAGGAAAAACATGGGTAAAAAAAGAGGTTTAGGTTTAAAGTAATGTGGATGAAGAGGAGTGTGAATGAATAATGGAAGTAGCTTGAGGTGAAAATAACACAGTTCTTATACCTGACCAGATGCATGGTTTTGATGAAAATTTATGGAAATGACATACATTTACTTTTGGTAAAACAAAGATGAAAATTGTAGTGCTTAAAGAAATGAACTAGTTGAACAAAACACTACCTACAACTGAAACATTGGCATAAATAAATCATCTGAAAGAGGAGCTAAATATGACTTTGGAAAAGAAAAAAGCCTACTGGAAGTGGTGCAATGGCTTCAAAAAAAAGATAGAAATATAACTTTTTTTCATGCCCATGCTTTTGCAAGAAAGAAGGAAAATATCATAAAAAGGTTAGAGGATGAAAATAGGGTATGGCATGAAGAAGAGGAAAAGATAAAACAGATTGCCACTAGATACTTTGAAAAGTTATTCCATTCTGATAATGCTTCAAATTATGAAAATGCACTTGAGGCTATTGAACTTTGTGTCACTTATGAGATGAATAAGCTCCTCCTTATAGAATTTAATGCTAATGAAGTTTACAGAGCGATCAAACAAATGAATCCTAGCAAATCCCCTAGACCAGATAGGGAAACAGGGATTTAGTTTAGATTAACCACATCCTAATTGCAAAAACTAAAGACCTCAAAAATATTACCCAGTTTAGGCATATTAGTTTGTGCAATGTCATTTATAAGATCATATTAAAAGATCTAGTCTACAGGTTAAAGACAATTCTTCCTTTGTGCATTAGTAAGACAAATAGTGCATTTGTTCCTGACAAATTAATTTCAAATAATGTTTTAGTCACCTATGAACTTGTGCACCACTTGAAAACAAAGAAATATGGGAAAAAAAGGGTTCATTGCCTTAAAACTAGACATGAGTAAATCTTATGATCGAGTAAATTGAAGATTTCTTGAAGCAATCATGTTTTGACAAAGATTTCAATCTAGTTGGATCTCTAGGTGATGAAATGCTTTACATCTATTTTTTACTCTCTTGTTGTTAATGGAGGTATCACTAATGATTTTTTTTACAGAAATGGACTTCATCAAAGAGATCTTTTTTCACCTTATTTGTTTCTAATTTGCACTGAAGGTCTTTTGTGATGCCAAAGAAAATCTAAGAAGAAAGGTTACTACATAGAGTACAAGCAAGCCTATTAAAGAGATAAACTACACTTAAAGCTTATGAGAGCACACCAAAAAGTTCATACATACATGTTAGACACCATTTGAGCTCAAAAGCTTGAGCTTAAAAGTTTAAGCTATTAGATTCTCGGGTCTTTTATACATATATAAGACATCTCATTCAAATTTTCTAATGATGTGAGATTCTTTACTCACATGTGAATCATATCTCAATAATTTTTCTCATTCATTTGTGAGTTATGATCAAGTCTCATCTTAGCTCATTTATGCGAGTAAGTCTTATTAATACCTCATTTGGGTCAGATAACCTCGCATCTCTAGTGTGCTTTGGGCTAGGGCACAGCACTCAACTTAAGTACCTAAGTTGTCTTAATGCTTATTCAAGCTTATACTTAGATTGACTCAACACATCACTTACTTGGGTGTTTCATTTTTACATATTATCATATACTCATTGCATCTAAGTTAAATTTTTTAATATCGACGTTCGAGCACATGGAGTTGATAAACGAGACCAATCTTCGATCTACCAATAATTTTTTTAATACCAATGTTCAAGTATATGGAATTGATTAACGTGGTCAACCTTTGATCTGCCAACAATCTCCCCTTCAATAACACTATTGGGACTTGAACCTGTGACTTTTGGCTTTGATACCACTTGTTGAGGAGATAAACTACACTAGGAGCTCATAGGAGCACACCAGAAAGCCCATATATACATGTTGGATATCACTTAAACCCAAAAGTTTAAGCTATTAAGTTCATGGGTCCTTCATACATATATAAGACATCTCATTCAGATTTTCTAATAATGTGAAATTCTTTACTCACATGTGAATCATATCCCAATAATATCCTATTATTAGAAAAATGGGGTCCAGCCCCATCTAATTAGTTTTAGACCAATCAAAGGCCATAGGCTTTTAATTTTTCTTTTTACACAGTGCCCTAGCTACTTAATAAAAAGAGGTAGGGCTGTTTTAATGTGGTGTCACAAACCAAGAAAAGAAAGAAGAAAAGCTAGGAAAAAAAAAAAAGAGAATGGAGAGTTGGTTGAACGAAGGTCTATTCGTGGTCTGATTGAGCTGAAACTTTGTTAGTGGGTTTATGATTTAGAGTTCTACATTTTGAATGGTGAAGATCAAGTTTGAAGCTCTCTAGGAACAAATTTATGATGTATTTGTTGAGTCACCTATTTGGTGAGATTTCTTCAATTATCTCTCTAGTTGTTGATTAGCTCTAGTTTTAATTAGAAAAGAACTTTGTATTTCCATTATTTGATAGTGAAGTTTTTTTTGTGGCCATGGTCTTTCCCTCTACATTGGAAGGTCTTTCACATAAATCTTAATGTACTTTATTTTTTTTACGTTATTGATTATTGATTGTTGTCTATTACTGTAAGTTTATTATGATATATTGCTTTTGCATTATTGTGTTTATTGCTTGAGGCCCAACAAGTGGTATCAGGGTGAGAGTTATTTTGAAACAACGATACAAAAGTAACCTAAGACAAAAGTAAATTCTATTTGAGATCATGAAGAATGATACAAGTTCTATGATGAAATTGACAGCATCAAATTATTCAATTTAAAAGCCTATAATGAAAAATTATTTATATTGTAAAAATATATATAAGTTGGTATTAGGTGATTCAACTAAACCAGTAGATATGAAAGATGAAAATTGAAAGAAGCTAGGTAGAAAGACATTAGCTACAATAAAAAATAGGTTGATGTTAATGTATTTCAACATGTAACGTAAAAGGCAAATGCCTACATTATTTGAAAAAAATTGGTAGCATTGTATGAGAAAAAAATATATATGAATAAAGTTATGCTTGTTAAAAAGCTTGCAACTTTACAGTACAAGAAAAGATGATCTATTATAGAGCACTTGAGTGATTTTTAAGATATATTTAATCGGATGACTACTATGGAGCTTAAGATGGATGGTGAAATGAAGGCATTATTTCTTTTGGGTTCATTACCAAATAGTTGAAATACTATAGTTGTGATTATTCTTAATTCAGCTCTTGATTACAAGGTGACATTAGAGATGATAAAGGACAATATGCTTAATGAGAATCAAGCTCTGGTCATAGAAAACAAAGGTAAAAACATCGACAAAGGTCAAAACTCAAAAGACTGTAGTAAGTATAAACATAGATCCAAGTCCAAAGATAAAGTGAAGTGTTTTTATTGTGGTAAAATAGGTCATATTAAATGACATTGTAAAATCTTGAAGTAAGAGTGAAAAGATGAGAAAAGTAAGAGTTCAAATGATGACAATATTACAGCAATGAATTTAGATAGTGATTCAATTATTTTATTTATACACATGGTGATTGTAATTATATTGGTGATCCCGACATTAAGTGGATAGTTGACACATGAGCGACATATCATTGTGTTCCTAAAAGAGAGTTGTTTACAATTTACAAAGTAAGAAACTTTGGTTACACCAAGATGAGAAATAAGAGTGTGTCACATATTGTTGAGATTAGTGATATTGTTGTACAAACTAGTATAGGTTGCATGTTGACTTTGAGGGATGTTAAACATATTTCGGATATGAAAATAAACTTGCTTGCTATTAATGTCCTTAATAATGAGGGATATAAGAGCCAAAAAAAGAATGGGTAGCAGATGCTTCTCAGGGTCTATGATAGTTGCAAAGAGAAAACTATGTTGCACAATGTATAAAATATAGATACAATTGAATGACAACCAGGTAAATGCTGTTAAGGATGATGCTTTAGCAAACTTGTGGCATAAGAGGTAGGCACACATGAACGAGAAGGGGTTACAAATTTTGGCAAGGTAGTGTCTCATTCTTTAACCTAAGGTATGTCTCACGATTCATGTGATTATTATTTGTTTGATAAGTATCGTAGAATTTCTTTTCATAAGAGTTCTCAGAAAAAATATATTGAAATTGATTTATTCTGACATATGTGGTCCCATTGAGGTTGAGTCATTAAGTGATAGCAGGTATTTTGTTACTTTTATTGATAATGCTTCACATAAAACTTAGATATATATGTTGAAAAATAAAAGCCAGGTATTATAGTATTTTCAAAAATTTTATGCCATGGTGGAAAGGATGACAGAGTTGCCCTTAAAGTGTATTCGAACTGATAATAGGAAAGAATACACATTCAAATACTTTGAAGAGTACTGTTCAAAGCATGAGACCAAGTATAAAATGACAAAACTTGGAATACCTCAGCATAATGGTATAGCTAAAAGGATGAACCGCACCATTATGAAAAAATTTATATATATACTGAGGATGGCAAAATTACCAAAGCTATTCTAAGGTGAAACAGTCAACACAGCTTGCTATTTGCTTAACAAATCACCATCAGTTCTTTTAGGCTTTAACATTCCAAAAAGAGTATGGACAGGGAAAGATGCTTCATACTCTCACTTAAAATTTTTTAGGTGTAAAGCATTCATGCATGTGCGAAAAGAGCAAATATCAAAGTTCGATAGTAAAACCACACAGTATATGTTTGTAGGATATGGTGATAAGGAATGTGGCTACAGGGTATATGATCTAGTGAAGAGAAAGATAGTTAGAAGCAAAAAAAAATGGTCTTTTATGAAAAAAAGACATAGCACACTTTGAAAAAAATTGAAAAGACTACATGAGTTACTGTTGAGTATGATGTTTCAACACCTAGTGGAGTTCTATAAGAAATAGTCACAGATGGTAAAAATAAGCAAGAAACAAAACTTGGGGATATGAATGAGCTAACTACAGTTAGAGATGAGCTAGATGCAATCAGTTTTAAGTAGGGAAAACAATCATCTTTACCTGAGAGTGTTAAGTAAGGAGAGCTACCTTCAATATCAGGTGGCGTAAAGTTTCAGCCTAGAAGATCTACTAGAGAGCATAGGTTATTTATCAGGTACAAGTTTAAATTTTATTTTAGTTATCAGTAAGAAAGAGCCAGAAAGCTTTCAAGATGTGTAGACTACTCCGGATAAAAAGCACTAGTTAAAAGCAATGAAAGAAGAGATAGAGTCATTACAAAAAAATATTACTTATGATCTTATTAAACTTTCAAAAGGGAAGAGGCCATTGAAAAATAAATGGGTGCTCAAGTTGAAAAAAGATGGTGACAAGTTAGTGAGGTACAAAGCTCAATTGGTGGTGAAAAGTTTTTCTCAAAAACCAGGTATCAATTTTGATAAGATTTTTGCTTTAATTATGAAGATGAGTTCCATTTGAGTGGTACTGGGATTAGCAACTAGTTTGAATCTTGAGCTTGAGTAACTTGATGTTAAAACTGCATTCTTGTATGGTGACTTATAAAAAGACATTTATATGAATTAGCCTAAGAGTTTTGAAGTGAAAGGGAAAGAGCACTTAGTTTACAAATTAAAGAAAAGCTTGTATGGCTTGAAACAAGCTGTACAATAGTAGTACAAAAAGTTTGATCCTTTTATAGTGAATCAAAGCTATAAAAGAACAGCAACAAATCTTTGTATGTATGTCAAAAAATTCCTTGATGGTAACTTTATTATTTTTTTTATTATATGTTAATGATATGTTGATTGTAGGACAAGATGCCGGTATGATTTGCAAGTTAAAAGAATAATTGTCTAAGTTTTTTAATATAAAATATTTAAGTTTAGCAAAATAGATTCTTGATATAGACATTATCTGGGATAAGAGAGTTGGAAAGTTGTGGTTGACACAGAAAAAGTATGTTGAATAGGTGCTTAGTAGATTCAACATGTAACATGCTAAATTAGTTAGCAGTTTACTTGCCAACCATTTTTATCTAAGTAAAAAATCTTGTTCGGTGTCTTAGAAAGAGCAACTAGCTATGTCTAGTGTTCCTTATTCTTCTACAGTCGATTCTTTAATGTATCTTATGGTTTATACATGGCTTGACATTGCTCATGCAATTGGTATAGTATTCAATTGGTATACCAAATCTCTGAGCTGAAAGAGATGAACAGTTCAAATATATAGAAGATTAATGCATCTAAAAATCTTCCAAAGCTGGGGTAAAGTTTGATAAGCTCAAAATTATTTTAACAATAAATGGAATGAGCTTTTGAAAAAAAATCTTGAATTAATGTTCAAAATTGTTTGAATATTCATTTGTCCCAATGTCATACATCCAACTTATTTTTTTCTCCATTTGCTTTGGTACCAAGACTCACTTCTCATTCTCTCAATGTATATTTCGCTCTTTGTTCTCACATCTCTAAAATGAACTGAGAAAATGCTTGATTGCATTGTATTTGTCAAGAATTGAAATGATAATGAATGAATGAATATGTGTTTAAAAGAGTCTTGCATTCATTTGAAAAGAAATCCAAGATGATAAAGAAAAATGAAAAAATCATAGAAACCTAAGAAGGATGATTTGAGATAATACGTGGTATGGTCAATGATGAAAATGGTGATGGGTTAGCCAACAAATAAAGAGAATGCAAAAACTTGAAGAGGTGATATGACCAAGTGATGAATTGGTCGACATGACTTGCGAGTTATGATTGAATGATAAAAATAATATGGATTAGTGGATAAAGTGGTTAGGGTTAAGAAACCTATGAGTGTAACCTAGTGAAGGACGATGAAATTTGTTCGGAATGGTTAATGTTGAGACACCTATGAGTAGTGACCCAGTGATGGTGGATGAAACTTGTTCTGAAATTTATTAGTGCTGAAAAGCCCATGAATGATGGTCAAGTGATGATCGTTTGATGAAACTTATCCCAAAGTATTAAGAAACTGAACAAGGAAAAATTGCAAAATGGTGGAGTTTTGAGAACCATATTACCACAATTATTTAGGATTTCATGACATTATTAATATCCGCATTATATATATCACGTTGGCATCATTGCTTGAATAGTACATGCACATAATTTGAAAACCTTGTTTGGACATGCATGGCACTATAAGAATCTAGGTTGTTGCATTTGCATCATTAAGAAGGCATTTGCATTTTTGGTCAAAATATTCATTCATGCAAATTTTTGAGTCACTTGAAAAAAATTGTGAATATTTTGATGAGAATTTTTGAAAACTCAAATGAGAATCTTTGAGTTTCAAAATGAGAATCTTTGAGGAGTGAAACCTTAAAGTTCATTGAATGTGAATCTTCGAACAAATGAAAGGTTTTGAACTTTTAGATGTGAATCTCCAAAATACAAAGCTTTAACTTTTTGGATATGAATTCCAAGTTTGCCAAATGAGAACCTTTGAAAAGCCTTGAACTTTTGGATGTGAATCTCCAAAATTCAAATAAGGATCTTTAAATGTTGGATACAAGTCTTGCAAGTTGCAAATGCAAATCTTGAGATATTACAAATTTGAATGAAACTGAAATTTTAAGAATCAAATTTTAGTAAATTCTTACGAAGTTGAAAGATTCTTGCGAATCTGAACCTCTGAATGTTGAACTCAAATTGTGAATCCTTAAGTTCCCATTATAAAATTCCTTCAGTCATGATCTATAACTCCTTTGGACATGATTGTTAAGGAGCAATTTATTTTTTTTCAAAGTTCTGCTGCATTTGTTTAGATAAGCCATTTATTTTTCAAAGTCGTTGAGCCTCTGATTAGAGGAGTCATCTATTTTCCAAAGTCGTGGTTGCCTCTATTTAGATGAGCAATTTACTTTTCAAAGTTGTGATGCCTCTGTTTAGATGAGCATTTATTTTTGAAGTCACGGTGCTTCTACCTAAAGAATTTATTTATTTTTCGAAGTCATTGAGCCTCTGATTAGAGGAGCCATTTATTTTTCAAAGTCATTGAGCCTCTAATTAGAGGAGCCATTTATTTTTTAAAGTCGTTGAGCCTCTGATTAGGGGAGCCATTTATTTTCAAGGTCGTGGAGCCTCTGTTTAGAGGAACTTTGTTATTTTTTTCAAAATTGTAGAGCCTCTACTTAGAGGAGCTTTGATAAAAAAAAAAAAAAGGGTAAAAAATGTCAAGTTGAGTCTTGAATGGATGTCTACGTCTTTGCACAATTCCTGTTTCACAAAAAATGTGTAAAGAGGGGCAGCTGTAGACACCTTATTTGGTCCAGGCCAAGGCCATTTGGTCTGGTCCAATAGGGTTTGGGCTTAAGCCTATTGGGTCCGATTCAGGATCCAATTAGCTGGCCCAATTGGCTTTTATTTTTATTTTCATTTTCATTTTTAGTATTTGTCTATTTATTAATATATTTTTTTTAATTTTTATCTATTAATATTTTTATTATTTATCTACTTTTATTATTATTATCTATCTATTTCTTTTATTTATCTAATTATTTTTTGTTATCTATTAATATATTTATCTTTTTTACTTTGATTAATTTTTTGTTAAAATTAGGATTAGGATAAAAAAATTAGAATGAATTTGGCCGTGATTTGAGAATTAGCAGAGTTGAGATTGGATTCAAAGATTGAATCCAAATCCCAAAAAGAGTTGAGATTGATCAGAAACTCTTCTGATCAATCCCTATAAATGGGTCCATAAATCACACATAAGAAAAAGAGGAATCGAGGAGATAAAAAGAAAACAAGGAGGTGAAACAGAAGCAAAAAATGTTTAGAGGCAGTATATGATTTTTAGAAGTTTTTTTTTTTGAATTTTTGGAGTTCTTTTTCTGAAAAATTTCTGAAAATTTTTCAGAATCCGACAAAATTTTTCGACGAAGTTTGAATTTTTTTACGAGTTTTTCGACCATAATTGAAGTTTTCGACGACTTTTTTCATATTTCGGTAGGAATTCAACTGGAATCTGGAATTGTTTGGAGAGAAAGAGGAGAAAAGAAGGGAAGAGAGAGAAGAGGAGAAGGAAATTCTGAAAAAAAAAATCGATCTTCAGCCTTATATACCCTCCTCAAAATGTGTCATTTTTGCATTAGTAAACCCACAAGATCCGCGTGTTTTGCCAAGATCTGACCTGACCCGTAGCGCACCTGAACCAACGACCCGTTTCTCCACCTGGGTTCCAACCAAGCCGAGATCCCAAACCGCGCATCTAAGCCATGATTTTTGGTCTTGAGCCGAGTCGTATCCCAAGCCTGATCTGAGCTGTTTCTGAATTTTTTGTATTTTCTTATTTATTTAATTTAATTTATTTGTTTTACTTGTTTTTTTTATTTTATCAAAATAAAATAAAATAATAAAAATAAATATTTTGAAAATAAATATTAATTATCTAATGATGAAATTTATAAAAATTTAATATGAAAATTTTTATAAAATTCCTAGGTGAGAAATTTTGTCTAGATTTGTCCCAAATGATGGAATAATATAGATAAAATTTCAATAACAATAATTAATATATATATTTTCAAAAAAAAATTAAAAACATAAAAAGCATAAAAATATAAAATTTTTTGGGAATTCAATACAAATTACCCAAAGATGAGATTTTTAAAAATTTCAAATGGTAAATTCCTGAGAAATCTCTAGGTTAAAAATTTCTTCTAAATTTGGCCTAAATGATGGAATGATTTAGATGAAATTTCAATACAAGTAATTGCATTCTTTTCCATATAAAATTTTGGATTGAAAATATTTGATAATTATCTAAGGATGAGACTCTTAAAAATTTCAAATGGTAAATTTTTAAGAAATCTCTAGGTGAGAAATTTTCTTTAAATTTATCCCAAATGGTGGAATAATTTAGATGAAATTTGAATAAAAATAATTGTCATATTATTTTCTTTCCAAGGAAAAAAAGAGAAAAAAAGAAAATTTTAAAATAGACCAAAATTGTGGAAAGTTTAAAAATTCAAAAGAAAAAATATTTCTAATTTGACCAAAATGGTGGAATAATTAGATTTATTTCCAAAATAAAAATAAAAAAATAAATCATTTTTCGACGACAGAGCTTCTTCAAGAAATCAAATGGGATTCTTGAATACTCTTGGGATGAGAAAGAATTTTTTTGAGAGTACTACCAGATTGATGGAGAATCTTAAAAAATTTTTTCAATATTTAACATAAAATTTAAAGCCATTAGATTCTAAACCTTAGGATAAATTTGAAATAATATGGTACCATCCTTTGGATGAGCATGTGAGGGTGCTATAACCTTCTCCACATGTAATCGAACTCTCGAACCTTGTTCTAGTTCATAGACCTGAACCTATTTTTTAGGGACCTTTAATCAAGCTTAAGAGTTCCTTAAAAGGATAAGATTCCCTAGGTGACCAATCACACCTAATAAAAGATTGGTGGCGACTCCATTCATTTATTAAATCTAGCTATAGATTTTCGAATCTATATGTTATGACACCATGAAAACGAATGTCTGGGTGTTGGTGTAGTAAATCAGGAGAATGTAAGATAACCTTTAGTGGTAAAGGCTTTAGCAGCTATTCGAACCTTCATGCTAGCAAAAAAAATGGGTTTTTCTTCAATTATTGTGGAAAGAGATTCACTACAGGTGATAAATAGTATTAGCATATGAACAATGGATCTGTCTCATATACAAAACTTGATAGCATATGTGCATGCAATAGGTGCCAACTCGGGGTTTGTGAAAGTAATTCATGCAAAAAGGAAAGCAAATTGCGCAGCACATGTTTTGGCTTGATTTGCATTATGCCTAAAATCTACTATGAGTTGGATAGGAGAATGTCCTCCCATTATTCAAGATATAATCTCTTATAAATGTATTGAAATCTAGTGGAAATGAAATCAAACTATTTTGCTTACAAAAAAGGATAATACATTAAATTAATTTAAGGGGTAATTATAATAGTAATATATTTTCTCATTCTCACTCACCGTAAAATGCCAAAACAATCAGCATAACTCTTATTTGGTAGAGTGTATGTTGGAAATCCATTAGCTAGTTGGGTTTGGCTATAACTCTTTAGATGATTAGTTCAGCTATATGTCCTATAAATGGTCAAATATTGCATGGCTTGCATGGCATTCATGGTTCATATGTACCAAACCCTACAAATCAAGATTTCACATATAAAAAACACCAATTTCAAGAAAATTATCAAAATTTTTAAGTTAAATGAACTTATAAAATGGTATAAATTTAGCAATCATCACACCCCCATATTTTGCTTTTTGCTTGTCCTCAAGAAAAATCTTCAAATTAACTATGCTAAATAATCAAAATAAATGCACACAAAATCAAAGTTCCATAATTGATAAATCAAAGTTCCATAATTTATCAATCATGCATTATGGTATAATATCAAGATAGTTATGAACATAATTAGACAAGAAACTTATTCAAAAGTAAACTTTCAATTTCATGTAAATCTCATGTATGTGAAGTTAATCTATCTCTAATCTATAAATATAATCTAAGCAAAAAGTATGCAAAATATGCATTACATATCAACTTAAAGATAGAGCACACTTCATATGTTTACTTTTATTATTTTTTTTTCACTAATGTAGACTTACATACTTAACTCAAGATCAATAGGATTTTATAGGCTTGTAATGTAAGGCTTGGGTCAAGTTAGGAAAAAAGATATTTTAGGCTAAAAAACCATTTACTTTTCTTGTTTTTGAAACATGGAATTAAAAACTTTGAGACTTTACAAGTGCTTAAGGCACCTTTGTTTTGGAACTTTTTTTTTTACCCATTTTCGCTTTCTCACTTTTACTTTTTTTTTTCTTTTTTCACATAGCTATTTTTTACTTTTGTACTTTTTGTTCTTTATTTCTTGTACCTCTCTACCTCCCTAATATCACTTATTTTCTTATTTTGTCCTTAACATACATAAGCAATATGGGTTGAGTAAAAACAAGAGGGATAAATCATAGAAAAATGCATGGGCTTATTAATATAACTAAATAAAAAAAAGAAATATAAAAGCTCAAAAAAAGGTACTAAGGATGCTTTATACATAGGTGAGCTTAAAAAGGCTCAAACAGTTCAAAAATGACCTAAATCACTTTTTTAGTTAATGATAGTCTAGGATTTTGCCTCGAAGGTTGAGTAGGCAAATTTTAAAGTTACACTCATGCTTCAAATCTTAATGCAAATATATATTTTACATAACTTTTCACAAAAATTGATGCATGTCAAAGATTAAGATTAAAATACATATAACATAAAAATCACAATCCAAAGAAAAACCACTTGAGATTCCATTTCATGCTTCACTAAATTTATACTTATCTTAACATCATACTTAAGTCATTCATATTAACTCATGAAAAGTTATCTAAGATAGCAATATAACGATTATCAGCATGTTAACTTAGTTTAAAAATAAAGATTTTAGGGATACTTTGAAAATTTTTCAAAAAATAGTTTTATACAAATATTTCCCTCCCCTACACTTAAATTGCACATAGTTTCATATTAATCATTTATGAAATTTATGAAAAAAAAAAAAAACCCACCTATCTTTGTCTTCTTTTTGAAGTCGAACTTGTAAATTTGCATTAAGCATCCTTTCATTATCCTCATTCCTAAAAAAAAAAAAAAAAAAAAGAGATTAAAGCATACATGTCCTAATAAAGTAATAAAATAACTAATAAACTGTAAAACTTAAAAATGTAAAACTTAATAGTGTAAAACTTGGGTTGCCTCCTAAGCAACACTAGTTTTAAGTTAAGCTAAACTATTTTCTTCCCAAAGGGTTGCATGATTGCTTTATACTTGACACCGGCATCAACCCACTTAATGGTTTTTCTACTTACCACATCTTCATAAATAGACTCTAAGTGGTTATTTTCAATGGTTATGGTGAAAGTTGATATATGTCCTATCCCTAGTAATGTCTTCATTATAGCACTAGTTGGACTAAGGTAGGTGGCCAGTGGCTTCAATACTAGTGAAAAAGGTATAACCATGAAAACTATAAGGTTGGTCACTAAAACTAAAAGTTCTTCTATGGTCGATTTAAGTTGGGTGAATGCAATTGGTTAAATTTCTTCCTCTCGTTCATTAGGCTTAACGATGGGTGTTTCTAAAAGTTTAAGCATGCTTTCAACTAAACAACCCTCAACAATAGGCTTTTTTTACCTTATTGAATTTCAAATCAAGCATTTGATCTTTGTAAGTTTGGGAAATTGGCAAAGGTGGACTATAAGGCTCAGGCTCAACTATAGTGGGACTAATATCATGCTTTTTTTTAGGTTCAGATTCCAAAATTGATTCATTGTCCTTAAAATTTATTTTTTCTCCTACCACCTTAACAAATTATGGTACATCCACTACAATAAACTCTTTATTAATGTTAGATCCTAGAGCCGATTCTACTTTAATTTCATCAAAATAATCATCCACTTTTACTACCTTTTCGTCCTCCATAGTCACCTCTAAATCATTTCTTTGGGATTTTCTTTAGAAATTTCCTCAATCTCATACTCTTCCATTTTTTCAAAGTTGTTTTCCTCCTCAAACTCTTTGTTGATGTCATCTTAATCCTTAACATATTTTTCAAGTACTTTCACAAAACTAGGCAAGTTCACCACTATAGGCTGATTCATTAAGTCTTCATCATCATCATCAGCAACATACATTGCTTTTCCTTTCTTTCGATTATCTTTTATTGTGCACTCCACTTCACCTAATTAACTTGGATTTACTAGTTTAATAAGGCTTCTTAAATTGACAACTTAGGTTTTGAGGATGTTAGTTTGATTTTGGATGAATTCTATGAAATTTTCATCAAATGAAGGTTTCTTTTCTTAAGAAAGAGAGGATGGATCGTATGAAGGAAAATATTAGGGTGATAGATGGTATTGAGGAGATAGGTCATGTGATGGAGGAGAGTATTATTGTAATGAAAGGTCTATAGAATAGGTAGGGGTATATACGAATGAGAACTCTTAATTGCTCCTTCATGCATAACTAGGATAATTCTCCCTATCTTAAGTTATAAAGCTATGAGTAAAAATTGGATTAATCATCTTGACACCTATCACTCTAGTATTCCCCACCATAAACATGATCATTATCAAATGTGCTTTGAACTAATTAAACATGACTAAGATTACAATTTCTTTTAAGGGTATTTATCTTTTTAGTTAAAGAGGCCAGTTGTGGGTTATGGTTGAAAAAGGGTCTAAATCATTCATTTTAGTAGTATCATTCTTAGGTTTGGGATTTTGGAATGACAATTAAATATGAGAATATTCAAAAGATAGCTCGGCATAGTCCCAAAATGTTCTTACCTCAATACAATAAAAATCAAACAAAAAAGAAAAAAAGAAAGAAAGAGCACATTAGAATAAGAAAATAAAAGTCTAAATTACAAAGTAGAAAGAATCGGTATTGATATTAGTTTCTAGCACCAATATAATCTTTAACAATAGTATTAAAAACTTGATTGCTACTTTTTATATAGCTTATAAGTGCACAAATCGCATAAAGTAATAAAGTGAGTAAGTAAGGTATTTTTTCCATGAGGATTATGTATGGGATACGAAACTAAGTACCAAAGGTGTTTCTTCCAAATTTTATATTTAAACAAATCAAAGAGAGTGCTTGGTTGAAAGCAACAGTAAATAATGAAAATTGTAAATTTATAGGCTAAAAGCCAACTAACAAACTATCTCTTGATAGTTTTAAGAATTGGTCGAATATAAAATAAAATAAAAATAAATCAAAAGCTTGGAAAGAAAGTGAATGTTGGTCGATTGTAAAGAAAGCATAAAATCAAGATTTAAAAGCTTGTAAAGAAAAAAAAAAGTTGTGCAAATAGAGAAAGAGAAATCTTTGAATGAAAGTAGAAAAAAAAACTTGTATTGAAAGAATGCTTGTGAAGACAATATTATGACTAGTTTGTCACCCTAGTCAAAATACAAAGAAAACTAACTAAAATTGTAAAAAGAAGAAGAATAAAAAAAGGAGAAAAGTGGGATGAAATGTGTGATGTGTGATTACAAGTGAAGATGGCTAGCCTATTTATGGGCTAAGTTCAACCATGGGGGGATGAGAATTACAAGATGCTATTCTAATTCAAACTCCTTAACAGATTACATGTTATCTTGATCTTGGAAGAGTTTGGCCGAATATGTAATCTTCAATGAAACATGTGTTAGCCGCATGGTGTTCTTGGATTGTTTCTCAATGCTCACATCATGCCATGTCATCATCATCTTGAAATTTGAATGTAGGTTCGATTAAGGTCGAAATCCAAAAGTAATCTCTTTAATTTAGTTGACTTAGGTTCAAACTCTTGAGATAAAAATTAAAAAAAAATCTTTCTTGAATAAAACCTCTAGCCTTTATCTTTATTGAAGTGTCCATCTTGGAGTTAAAATTTTAAATTGAACAAAGAGTCCTCTTATGTCTATAACTTCTTTTTAGCCAAATACATGTTGGAACTCCATTAACTAGTTGGATTTAGCTACAACTCTTTAGATGATTAGTTCTATTATAGCCCCATGCATGGTCGAATATTGCATGGATTGCATGGCATTCACATGCCACATGTACCAAACCCTACAAATTAAGATTTCACTTATAAAAAGCACCAATTTCAAGAAAATTTTCAAAATTTTTAAGTTAAAATGAACTTATAAAATACTATAAATTTAACAGTCATCACTGTTTTCATTTTTCAATGTCAAAAATCAAACCATCTCTCATCATATTCATTCCCTTCATTTATTTCTACCTTCTTTTTTTCTTTTTTTTTGGTAAAAAAAAAACATAAGCTAAAGATAAAGGAAAAAATTTTATGTACTAAAATTTAAATTTTAGACTTACTGAATGTCAATTATTAAAAATGATTACATGAATATTATAAGTTAAGCTCCTGGTCCTATTCCAATCAGTCTTTGCACCTTTTTTTTTTGTAAAACTCACCTACAACAACCAATTAAAGCTGAGTTGTATCTTCACGTCCAAACATTATGAAAATTAGGGTTGGCAACAGGTCGGGTTAAGACGAGTTTTTGCTCACTCCGAACCCGTATCCGACCTAAAATTTTTTTTTTTTTTTAATATCCGACCCGAACTCGATATTGTATAAATCATATCCGACTTGAAATTAATAAAATATTATTTTTTAAAATATAAATATATAAATATATATGATTAAAAAATTAAAAAATAATTTTTTATATAATATCGGGTTGGATCGGGTTTGCCTAAAATTCAAACCCGACCCGACCCCAATTTTTCCTTAATAATATTTGACCCGAAACTCGATTTAAAAAAAAAAAAACAATCCTATGAGGTCGGGTTGGATCAAATCGAAACCCACCGATTCCGAATTACGTTGCCAACCCTAATGAAAATATTCATCTTCCCTTCTTCTTGTTCACCTGCCTTTCAACTTCAAGGTATATATAGTAATTATTTCGATCTCATTCATGCTCTTTCTAATGTTCCATTATCATTATCTGTCATCCATTGTTTCTCAGTCTATCTGTATGGCTTAAGGCTTTAGTTGTTCCCTTTTTTTTTCATTAGTGAATACCTCTCATCTCACTGTTTGACTTTTTTTTTTTTCTTTAATGAACTCGTACAGGAATTCATGTCCTGAAACCTGAGGTTTAGAAAGAAAGTAGGGGTGGTTAAAGTGCATATCTAATAACAATAAAAAGCATAGGAAGAGATTCTTTGTCTGTTGAATCAGTAGCGCTTCTTTAAATCATTACCAAATGGAAGAACCTTCAAACGGAATTCTTGAGGAGAGCTAGAAAGTACACAAGCACATGAAGAAGAAAAGGAAGTTAATTGTTTTGGAAGATTCATCAATGTCAAAACCAGACGTTGAATTTGTGAGACATTATTGCAGATAGGAACTCCAAGTCGGTTAATGAAACTCCGGATGGCAAGGATTCCAGTTCAATTAGTAGCAGTTCGGACAATGAGGCAGAACCTGGGGAAAGGAGGAGAATTCAGAGACTTTTGAAGAGGAGAAAGTGGTTTCTGATTCAGTTGTCGAGTCAGTTGAGCTTGAACCAGGGGTTCCTTTGACTGAAGAGTTCAGTCATGATATCGAACCATCAGTTGAAAAATCAGAAGATTCTGACGTTGGTGAATTAGATGCCAAAGAAACAGAAAGAGAACATTTCACCATCTTTGGACGAGAGTAATAAATGGTTTAATGAAAGAAATTGAGCAGCTGTCCTCTGCTTAGATCACTAGTGATTCTGCACTCTGAACAGATGTGGAAATCAAAGGGAATTGACGAGGAAACAACGCTGCCAGGTTTGGATGAGACAAATGGCTCCACGGTCGCAGCAGATGTAATGCCCAGGGCGATTGAAGAAACAACTATTTCTTGTTTGACCGGGAATGGTGGAGTTCCTAGAGCTGCAGTAGCCCAAGGATCACGTAAACCAAAAATTCCAGCTTCATACAAATAACGCTTTTTCCCCCAATTGGCATCTAAGGAAAATGTTGAAAATTCATCGCAGGCAGCAAATGTTCCTATGGCTGAGACCCGTGATGCTGTGAACCAGTAAACAAGCCCGAGATCTATGAAAGCACAGAAAATCTGGTCAGTAACTGAGCACAGAATCTCCGGATCATGTGTATGAAGAAAAAAATTTATTCTCTATGTTTCTGTTTCCTTTTTTTTCGAATACTTTAAGCGAGAAGCTTGATTTTCCGGGCTTCCAGCCTCCAATTTGTTTCAACTGAAATTTGCTTCTATCTTGTGAATTTTTTTGACAGCTAGCCCATCAGATCTCCCAGTCATCGTCCCGTGCAACCAACTTCTTGGAAGAGTTGCTGTGGATATTTTGAAGTTCTACGGCGTTCTGACAGATAAACTGGAGGTGAGAAAACTTGTCATAAAGCTTTATTTCTTAGCATCCATGAAAATTTGCTTTTCCTTAGAATTTGTTTACTCGCTCAATTGTTAGTTATGTGAGGATGATCTGCAGTTGCAAAAGACCCCTTCCCCCCCTACTTCTGAAACAAGATTGGCATGCTACTGAGACTTGCAGGAGGATGGGAAAGTTCTCGTGGAGGTACAAAGATAACTACCAGCTTTGGAAATTTGCAAAGCATATGTGAGAGACAGTTGAGAGTTTGGAAGCAAAGATCGAAGTGCTGGACCTGAAGGTTGGTTTAACTGGTGGCACCTCTATGGCCGAATAAAGTATATCAGAGCCTAACTACTTTGGGAAATCAGCAATAATTAATACTAACATGGTTCATTTATCAAAGGAGAGCTTTAGTAGTGGCACAGGAACCTTCTTCTGTAAATGCACCGTCAAGTGACCTTGCCATTAGCAATAGCCGCCACTGGTAACTAAAATACTCGCTATTGTGAAGGAGTGGTCTTCTGCAACACATTACCTTCCTACTTGCCTCCTTGGACTATGGTCAATTGCTTCTCATCTGATCTACCACAAAGGTCGGAAAGGTCATCTCTTGGAAGTTGGAACTTACTATTGGATGGTAACAAGATTACAACCCACCATGCAAGATATAACTGGAAGAGGTTATGGTTCCTTCTGCAGATCACAAAATGAAAACTACTTATGTTTTATCCTTTTGTAGTTTTATGGATACTTTTGTGGGAATAAGTTCTCAAACTGTGCCACTGCAGTACTAGCATTTAAGGTACTTGGCACGAATCTGGTTGAGTCCTTTTGTAGTTTTGGTTTTTGACAGGAAGAAAGCAACTGACTGTAACAATAGCTCCTTGATAACAGAGAGAAGCCTTGATGCTCTTGATAAACACAGAGATGATGTTAGGACATAGGAATATTTTTAATTTCAATTAAGGATGCCTCATCAAGCTCTTGTGCTATTCTTCCAATAACTGGAGTATAGGCCATATAAAATCGATCAAGTTGCAGTGTCTTTCCTGTCGATGGAACACTGTTCTGGTGCTTCATTAATCACACTAGTGGTCTAACCTGTAAGTAAGAGATTGGATCTCTATGTTCAGGCATCATAGTAACTTGTTTGTAAAAATATATGCATTGTGTTCAGCCATCAGAGTAACTTGTTTGTAAAAATCTATGCATTGTTTGAGCCTATGCAACTTGCCAACTTTCAATTTTCTAAAAGCCTAACAAACTCAACAATTTACAATAATCCAAGCACTCTCCATCAACAATGCCGGACAGTATTACTCGAAAAAAGTTTAGCAGAATTTCAAGTTCTTGGTGGAGTTGATAGGTTTTTATGATGGTTTTTTCGACATTTTCTGCAAAATGATTGTTGAGAAGAAATGTCCTCGTCCCCAAGTGAAGTTTGTTGAGAATGTATAAGGGCTTGGATGTTGGATCTGCCGTGTGTGGAGTATTTATGTAATGATATGATTTCAATTCCCCTTGGTATGTTGGTTTTCCCTCAACTCACAAAAGTTTAATGGCAAGAATGATTTAGAATAAAAAACTGCAACACTTGTCAGATTAAAACAAATCAACTGACAGAATATTAAGAATTTCCTGTATCGATGATTACCATATTCTAAGGCAGATGGCCCTCAGCAAAAAACATGATAAAAAAATAGACCAGTGTTCAACAAATCCTGGTTTCTACTATTCTCTATTCATATAAAGAAGCGCAATTTCACATTGTAACAATCACAGCATACAACTCCACAAACCAATTAATGACAAAGATTTGAAATTTCTTCAGCATGAATGAACAAGCAAATGAGAAATTTTTTTTATTTGAGGGAACAGATTCCAATAATGCTCACTTGAACTAAGAATGTAACAGTCTATCGAGCAATTTGAATCACTATAAAACCACAAAGGATAAAAGAAATTCCTAGAAAAACTGGATGGAATACTTGTGTTTGCAATTAAAATTGTCAACTAGCAAACAAAAACACACCTCAAGCAAGGCAAAATTATATTAGTACAACTGAGATTCATAGGCACAAAATTGAAAATCCAAGCAAAATTATTCCACCTATCAAAATTGAACCCATATTCATAACAATGATAAAATCCTCACCTCTGCTTGTCCCTCTCCTCATTAGTTTTCCACCAGCAACCATCAGTCACGGCCGCTTCCTGCAGCAAAGATATACCACAGCAGCCGCAAACAACAAAAGCCCCAGCCGTTCCCGCTACCACAACCAGCATATTCAAAACCTTTCTCTTCACAACCAACACTCTCATCAATCTCCCTGGCCTTTGCGTTAATAGCTTCGCTTGTCCTCTCCTCCACCAACTCCTTCAATGCCAACATGTTTCGACTCCAACGCCATCACCTTCTCCTCGGATTCTCGTTTATCTTCCTTACTTCTCTCCAATTCAAGCCCCCTCGTTCTGGCCACCTTGCTTCCAAATCCTCAACTTTCTTCTCAAACTCGTCCATCATTTCCCTCATTTCCTCTTCGACCCTAACTTTCTTATTCTCTCTGCCTCCGTTTCCCTCATTTCTAAAAGCCCTAATTTCCGCTCCAATTCACTCTCTTCTTCTCACTCTCAACTTCTCTTCTTCATACTCAGCGATTTCTTTGTCCAATCTTTCAATCACCAACCCTTTCTTCTTCCAATCCTTCTCTTTAACTCAACCAACTCCTTATTCGCCTCATCTACTTCACTCATCGAAGTTATCAGATCATGTTGAAGCCTCGAAACCTCGGTTTCAAGGTCAGCCGATCTCGCGGCGATCGATTCGAGGAACCTCTTATCCTCTTCCCATTCTTCCATTTCTAGTCTCATTTCTTCTTCCCGGTTTCGTAGTTGATCCATTTCCAGAGTCAGTTTATTGATCTTTTCCTTCACTTCTTTGTTTTCTTTGCCCAGCTCCAGCTTCTCGCTCTCAAGCGCTTCGATTTTGCTAGCCAGCTCGGTTACATTGGCTTCATCGGCGTCGTAGAAGTTCTCCGCCGCCTGATTCTCCACTTCGCCATTGATGATCGTCGAATCTGCCATTTTCTTAAAATCTCTGTATGGTAGTCAAGAAAATCACAGATAAAAAAGTTAGAATCAGGAAGAGAGAATAACCCTAAGGGTTACCCTTTTGTGGCAAAAAACGATTTTTTTTTTCTCTTCTAATACTAATATTCCATGAAAATGTGAGAAAAAGAAAAGAAAAATGAAAGGGACAAAAGAAGCTGCACCTTTTTTTTGCTGATTATTCAATTAGGGTTTTTGCTATTCTTTTTTTCTTTTTATATATTTTTATGTTCAAATATTTTGTTCAGAAATCAGAATGAAATAAAGAAAATATAGGTGGGAGTGGAGAAACACGTATTTAAAAAGGTTTGTGTGGGACCCTTAATTAAAAATGTTTCGTCAGATGAGATTTGAGATTGTAATCCAATTGAATAAATAAATAGATTATTAAGTTCAAATTTAATTTCATTGGAAAGTTGGTAATTTAAATTTTGATTTAAATTTGTTTAAATTTTATTTTTATGTTTGAATTTCATTCATAATTTAATTAAATTATTTAATGCATTAAAATTATAAATGTCACCATTAAATATTACAATTTAATAGTACACTTTTATAAGAATGTTAAAAAATAAAAATTAAACTAAGGAATATTTTGAATTAAATATTAAACTATTGGAATTTAATTTAATTTTATTATTTGAATAATAACAATAAATAAATTAAACTAAAAATTTTTTTCCAATCAACCTTAATAATTTAGGTGTAACTTGATTCGTTTATCCCACGGAAAAAAAGAATCACGGGACTTGATTTTCGTTTGGAAAATTCACTCTTCCTTTACCGTTTTGCATTAGCTGTTGTGCTCAACGTTTGGTCAACCTTAGGTTATGGGATGGGCCTCGCTCTACTTGCCCTGAAAGTTGGAGCTACTATCGAACGAACCTACTAAATGATTAAATGCTTCAGTGATAACTTTTTCTCAATCGGCAATTTTTTTTTTCTCAATTAAGATCTTGTAAATAAGTTTCCCTTTTATATAAGATTACACTGTTAATCTTGCATGATACAATTATGAAATCCAACAATAAATCATCCATGCAAAAATAAGATTTAATTAATATGCTTAAACACTCAACTTATATTCATTAATGAAAAAAATCT
>NW_019167960.1:5067271-5211321 GCF_002303985.1 Durio zibethinus | reverse complement strand
TTGAAAATATTTGATAATTATCTAAGGATGGAGATTCTTAGAAATTTCAAAATAGTAAAATTTTTAAAAATTCTCTGGCCGTGAAAAATTTTCTCTAAATGTCCCAAATGGTGGAATAATTTAGATAAAATTTCAATAAAAATAATTGTCATATTATTTTTTTCTAAGGAAAAAAGAGAAAAAAAAATTCTAAAATAGAACCAAATGGTGGAAAGTTTAAAAATACAAAAGAAAAAATATTTCTAATTTGGCCCAAATGGTGGAATAATTAGATTTATTTCCAAAATAAAAATAAAAAAATAAATCATTTTTCGACGACGGAGCCTCTTCAAGAAATCAAATGGGATTCTTGAATACTTTTGAAGTGAGGAAGAATTTTTTTGAGAGTACTACCAGATTGATGAAGAATCTTAAAAATTGTTTCCAATATTTAACATAAAATTTGAAGCCATTAGATTCTAAGCCTTAGGATAAATTCGAAATAATATGGTACCATCCTTTGGATGGGCATGTGGGGGTGCTATAACCTTCTCCACATGTAATTGAACTATCAAACCCTGTTCTGGTTCGTAGACCTGAACCTATTCTTTTAGGGACCCTTAGTCAAGCTTAGGATTTCCTTAAAAGGATAGATTCCCTAGGTGACCAATCACATCTAATAAAGGATTGGTGGCGACTCCATTCATTTGTTAAATCTAGCTATAAATTTTTGAATCTATATGTTATAACAGTTTGACGACTCCACTAGGGAAATTAGAGACAAGCCTATCCTATCCTTTGAACTAATGGCTTTAAGTTATTTGTTTACTACATTTTTCTTTTTTGGTTCTTATTGATTTATGGGATTGATAATTTTGTGTTCCTCCACACACACTATCACATGCTTTGCATTACATAAAGCCTTACCCAAGCTCAGTCCCTCTTGTAGGAGTACCTATGCTCTCATGAGATGATAATCTTCGACAGATGGTAGCAAATACTCGCTACTTTAAATGAATCCTTTCCGTTGGTAGCCTGTGATGGGTGATGATTGGACTACTTTACTAGTCTATGATGGACAATGATGTAAGAAACAATTTGGGAACCTTTTAGTAGTCAAAATTTTCTAACTCTGCATATAGTTCACCCCTAAAAAACTAACTTAATCCCTTCCTATCCATCAATAGATACAACCCAAAATTAAAACACAAGAAGGAATAATTTGTTATCTAACCATTTTATCTGCTTGTTCTCATGTTTTAGCATTTCATTCTATGCACCATCTCTATTCTCATGTTCTAGCATTATCATATCATGATCATATTTAACACTATCATTTGCATCATTTTCATATAGAAAATATTTGTTGCATATCAGTTATTGATAAATCAGATCTCATACTTACATCCATGAAAAGTTAAATGCAACCAAAGTCTACATCAGTCCACTATGAGTCTGCTCATCAATTGAAAATTAAGTCAGAAGAGGGTCAAAGAAAACAAGGAGATTACTTGCCTAAAGATTTTATTTCATCATTACTCAAAAGAGTTCATCTAGAGCTACAGCAAAATGATCTATCTGACTTAAGCAATATATGAAGATGCATGAATAGAATAAGACATGAGGAATTTGAGAATAGATATGGAGACATAGCTTCACTGTTATAGGTGCAAGTGGATAATAATTTGATTAGGGCTATCATTCAGTTTTGGGATCCTTCATATAGATGTTTTGTTTTCAGTGAAGCAGACATGGTGCCCACAATTGAAGAGTATATGATCCTACTTTGTTTCTACCTAGCAAACCTAGACAAGATTTACTGGGCCAATAAGGTGGGCTATCGTAAAAAACTAGTGCAAATGCTTGGACTTAGTTTACCTCAAGTCGATTCATGTGTCAAGATAAAAGGTGAAAGTAACGCTATTCCATAAAGTTTTTTACAAAATTTCATCCAAGGGCACATAGATGATGATCAAGGATTAGTAGCTATGGCTATAGCTTTATATGAATTGGTGATCTTTTTAAAAGTCATTGGATATGTTGATGTTACAGTGGTGGATTTTGTTGATTAGTTAGCATATCAGGTCAATACAGCACCAACCATTTTGGTAGAAACCATTTGATCTCTAAACTTTTGTAGAAGAAACGGTAAAAGTCGATTTAATGGATGTTTACAATTGCTTTATGTATGGATCAAGAGTCACATGAAATGTAAAGAAAGTCAATTTTGCAAGCCATACCTTCGTTCCAGTATCCCCATCAAAGAATTCCGTTACAGCACATGGCCTCAAGCAAAGTCAAAAGAAGAATGGGTTTTTTATTTTCAAGCCTTGATGTCAAGGGATAGTTTGGAGAGCACCTTGGATGCATCATGATACAGTGTTATACAGTTGTGAAAATCAGCCATGGGTGTTTTTATTAGGCCTATGAGGTGCTGTTACTTATGCTCTAGCTTTAATGTGAAGACAATCCGGGTGTGAGCAATTCATTCCAGAAACCTATGGGCTTAACCAAGGGGAGTTCTCATTCATTGATAAAGGGGCATATGGAATGGTTGAAAAAATCAAGAAAGCATGGAAGTAAACCACCAAGGTTAACCAAGGGAGGTTTACTTATGACGTCACTCCAGAATATAGTGTATGACATGCAAGAAGGGGAAAAGACATTATGGTTCCCAGTGAACAATTAGGATATTCCCCAAAACCCATTCTTCAAGATCCTTTACTTAAAATGGAAACAGCTAAGAGAAAACTCCAGTCTGAAAAAGATGAGTTAGAATAAAAAAACAAGCGATTAAAGATAAAAATGAGAGAGTGTTCACGACTTCAAAAATTGAAAATCCATAGCCTTACAGAGCAAAAAGATCAATGGAGAGCCTTATTTAATAATTTAGATATGACACATTCGTCAGTCATACCCGAGCTTGCCCGATTTTTAAAAGAAAATGAATTGTTAAAAGCGAGGGTGGAGGAAGAACAAAAGGCTACTACTATGGCACATAGACATAGCTAAATGCTACAAGAGATAGTGGATCAGCGCACAGCATAAGTAGAAGCTTTGTCTGATGAATGCAGGAAACAAGCTCAATAGAGTGAGTTATAGAAATACATGTGTACAAAAAAACAAAGACATCTAAGGCATTTGTTTGATCAGATATTCATTGTTGTAGACAAAGAATCAAAAATGAAAGAAAAAATGGAAAGTTTGAAGGCTATGGTGCAACCAGTGGGAGTGTATGGGCGACATTTACTTGATTTCCTAGATGAGGCACAAAATCATTACCAACAAGCTAGGAAGTTTATAAGGAGGCATTAGAAATAAAGAATGATGTTTAGGACCTTAGAATATTGCTTTGACTTTATTAAAATGTAATTTTGAAATTTTATTTAATAAAGTTTCAAATGGAGATTTCTTTTATCAATATCGATGATGTGGCAGACATTAGTACATTTCATGCATACATTTGCATATCATACATAGTTTTTAATTGTAATTGTGATGCTAAAGGTTCAAGGATAGCTCCATCCAGTAAAAACCCCATCCACCGATATAATACAAGAGCCAGGGCCAGACAAATAGAGTAAAAAAATTCTCACCGATTTGAAAAATTAGAAAAAGCTTAAGAAAAGATTAAGAATGAGTTAAGTAAAATTTTGGATGCTCTCAACAAATTAAATAAGGAAAAAAGAGTAAAAGAGAACACAAGCTAACAAGGCCCTGCATCGCAAGAAGTGACTGACCTCCTATATCCACCTGGTTTTGGTCCACCTTAAACCCAGTCTACACAAGAGGTTCCACCACAACACTTCACATATCCTATATATCTTGGAATGCCATCAGCCTCTAATCCAGGGCATTACCATAGCTATGTGAATCCTGTCTTTACTGAAAAGGCAGTTGAACCAATTTAAATCCCTGATCTAGATGAACTGAAAGGAAAAGACAAGGAAAAGATAAAAGTGAAAGCTCAGGAAAACTCTAAAATTAGTATACTAAAACAAAGGCTACGGGCTGTGAAAGAAATTGGTTTCTATGGTTCAGTTGATGTTGCTAGGCTTTGCTTAGTCTCTGATGTGGTCATTCCTTCTAAGTTCAAAGTACCAAAATTTAAAAAATATGATAGCACAAAGTACCCAAAAACTCATATTACCATTTATTGTTAAAAAATGGCAGTCCATGCTCATGACGAAAAGCTATTAATGATGTTTTCCAAGATAATCTTACTAGTTCTGCTGTTAAGTGGTATATCCAATTAGACAGAACTTGTATCCGTTCTTGGAGTGACATGGCCTATGATTTTATCAGTCAATATCGACATATCATGGATTTGGCCCCTGATCATTTATCTTTACAAAACCTAGAGAAAAAAGCCAATGAGACTTTTAAAGAGTATGCCCAAAGGTGAAAGGATATTACTTCTCGAGTACACCCTTCTCTGATTGAGAAAGAAACTACAGTGCTAATTGTCAGCACTTTGAAATCTGTCTGTTATGAAAAAATGATAGGGAATGCAACAAAGAACTTCGTCGACATGGTGATCTCTGGAGAAATTATTGAAAGTGCCGTTAAGAATGGAAAATTGAAAGGAAGAGAAACTAAGAAGGCATCAAAAAAGAAAAAAACTGAAGCTCAAGCTGTGAGCTTTGATAAGCAATAATTCATGGGTTATTAACCCTATCCACCCCAAGGTTACTCTCCATACTATCATGCTGTAAATAATGCCTCATCCTACCCATACCAGCTAGCTCTACAACCATCTTATTCATCTACATACCGATCAATTTTTAGCCCTTAAAATCTTACATATAGCCTTAACATTCAAACTTCTGCAAGACCCCAAATCTGCCCTACTAACCCAGTAAGTGGTTCACGAGAGTAACGGATTACTCAAGAAAAACTTGTATTTGATCCAATCCCCATGACTTATATGGAGTTATATCGAAAACTCTCTAATAGCCACTTGATTGCCCCCAGCCATGTGGAGCCGCTCAAGCCACCCTATCCTAAGTGATATGATTCTACAGCCCACTGCGATTACCACTATGGAATTGCTGGCCATTCTACTGAAATTACACTACTTTAAAGCATAAGGTGCAACGGTTAATCAATGATGAAATGGTAAGTTTTGATCAAGAAAGAGCAACAACACCTAATGTTAGTGGCAACCCATTACCAAATCATAATGCTCTAAGTGAAAATCAAGAACACATTGGTCAGAAAGGGTCCGGAGAGTCACAATGAATTGAGGGGCAAGATGTCAATAAAGATTCTTCACCTGATCGCATAGGGGATAATTTTGGAGAATGGAGATAAGGCTAATTGAAAGTTTCTTGTCATTTTAGATTTTTTTAGAGTAATGTTAGGTTTCTTTTAGGCAGTAGGATTTCATTTGTTATCATTTCAATAAAAGGTAATTTAATGTATTTCATTACATTTTCTTCTTCATTCAACTACTATTCCATGCTTTGTCACCTTTCATAACTTTTGTTCCCATTCTTGAATTCTGAACGATGAATTTTTAGACAATGACACCAATAATTTTGAAATTTAATTTTGAGAACTCATTCACATTGATTTAAGGAGATTATTGGAGCAAAAAAAAAAGTCAGCTACTAATAGATGTGAGATTAATATATCTTAAAGATGAGCAATTTTTTTTTTACAAATTCATGAGGTTGTTTTTGCTCAATAGATGAGGTTCAAGAAAAGTATCCACATTGAGATGAAAAATGGCCATCTTTTTTTTACCATTTGAAAAACCATTCATTACTATCCCTTTGAGCCTATTGTAATTTTTTTTTTCTAAAAAACCTTGACCAAGGATCACCCTCCATACCATGGGGTAATTTTTTTTTTAGAAAGAAAATAGTCTAAAAGATTTAAAAAAAAAAATTAAAAAAAATACCACAAATGATTTGAGTTAAAGAAATGAGAATCTTTTTATGAAGAATGAGATAAAAAAAGGGAAAAGTAGTAAAATGATATAAAGTGGGGCAAAATGCCAAGCTGCATCAAGTGATGATCATTTGGGTTTTGAACCTTTAAACATATATATTGAGCTATTTTATCCATTTCTTTCATTTCCCCATAGCCATAGCTTACATTACAACCTTGAAAGTCTATTTGGATTAAGTGTGAATGCTCGAATTAAATAATCGTATGTTGGGCAAAGGTGTGCTCATGATGGAATCATGTTATTGCCCTAAAGATTAATGTGTAAGAGATATCAACAATGGATGAAAGATAAGAAAAAAAAATGGTGAAAGGTGAAAGGTGAAAGGTGAAAGGTGAAAAAAAGAAAAAGAAAAAAAATAAGGAAAATGAAAAAAAAAAGAGAAAAAAAAAAGATGAAAGGAGGAAAAAGGAAAACTCAAATTAAAAACCTGAAAGGGCAATTTGGGTAGACCAAATCTTTGAGCTGAAAGAGATGAACAGTTCAAATATATAGAAGATCAATTTATCTAAAAATCTTTCAAAGCTGAGGTAAAGTTTGATGAGCTCAAAATGATTTTGACAATCAATGGAATGAGTTTTTGAAAAAAAAATCTTGAATTAATGTTCAAAATTGTTTGAATATTCATTTATCCCAATGTCATACATCCAACTTGTTTCTTTTCCCATTTGCTTTGGTACCAAGACTCACTTCTCATTCTCTCAATGCACCTTTCGCTCTTTGTTCTCACATCTCTAAAATGAATTGAAAAAATGCTTGATTGCATTGTATTTGTCAAGAATTGAAATGATAATGAATGAATGAATATGTGTTTATAAGAGTCTTGCATTCATTTGAAAAGAAATCCAAGATGATAAAGAAAAATGAAGAAATCATAGAAGCCTAAGAAAGATGATTTGAGATAACACGTGGTATGGTCAAATGATGAAAATGGTGATGGGTTGGCCAACAAATAAAGAGAATGCAAAAACTTGAAGAGGTGATATGACCAAGTGATGAATTGGTCGACATGACTTTGGGAGTTATGATTTGAATGATAAATAATATGGGATTAAGTAGTAAGTGTTAGGGTTAAAAAACCTATGAGTGTAACGTAGGTGAAGGAAGATGAAGTTGTTTCGGAAATGGTAATATTGAGACACCTATGAGTAGTGGCCCAGTGATGGTGGATAAACTTGTTCGTGAAATTTATTAGTTGTTGAAAAGCCCATAAATGATGGTCAAGTGATGATCGATTGATGAAATGTATCCCAATATTGAGAAACTGAACAAGGAAAAAATATGAAATGGTGGAGTTTTAAGAGCCATATACCACAATTATTTAGGATTTCATGACATTATTAATTATCCGCATTATATATATCATGTTGCATCATTACTTGAATAGTAACATGCACATAATTTGATGAATTATAACCTTGTTTGGACATGCATGGCACTATGAGAATCTAGGTTGTTGCATTTGCATTTTTGGTCATAATATTCATTCATGCAAATTTTTGAGTCACTTAAAAAAAATTGTGAATATTTTGATGAGAATTTTTGAGAACTCAAATGAGAATCTTTGAGTTTCAAAATAAAAATCTTTGAGGAGTGAAACCCTAAAGTTCATCGAATGTGAATTTTCAAACAAATGAAAAGTTTTGAACTTTTGGATGTGAATCTCCAAAATACAAAGCTTTAACTTTTTGGATATGAAATCCAAGTTTGCCAAATGATAACCTTTGAAATGCCTTGAACTTTTGGATGTGAATCTCCAAAATTCAAATAAGGATCTTTAAATGTTGGATACAAGTCTTGCAAGTTGCAAATGCAAATCTTAAGATATTACAAATTTGAATGAAACTGAAATTTTAAGAATCAAATTTCAATAAATTCTTATGAAGTTGAAAGATTCTTGCGAATCTGAACCTTTGAATGTTGAACTCAAATTGTGAATCCTTGAGTTCCCATTATAAAATTCCTTCAGTCACGATCTATAACTCTTTTAGACATGATTGTTAAGGAGCAATTTATTTTTTTTCAAAGTTCTGCTGCCTCTATTTAGAGGAGCCATTTATTTTTCAAAGTCATTAAACATCTTATTAGAGGAGCCATTTATTTTCCAAAGTCGTGGTTGCCTCTATTTAAAGGAGCAATTTACTTTTCAAAGTTGTGGTACCTCTGTTTAGAGGAGCATTTATTTTTGAAGTCACGGTGCTTCTGCTTAGAGAATTTATTTATTTTCCAAAGTCATTGAGCCTCTGATTAGATAAGCCATTTATTTTTCAAAGTCGTTAAGCCTCTGATTAGAAGAGCCATTTATTTTCCAAAGTCATTGAGCCTCTGATTAGGGGAGCCATTTATTTTTCAAGGTCGTGGAGCCTCTGTTTAGAGGAGCTTTGTTTATTTTTTCAAAATTGTAGAGCCTCTACTTAGAGGAGCTTTGACAAAAAAAAAAAATGGGGCAAAAAATGTCAAGTTGAGTCTTGAATGGATGTCTACATCTTTGCACAATTCCTGTTTCACAAAAAATATGTAAAGAGAGGCAACTGTAGACACCTTATTTGGTCTAGGCCAAGGCCATTCGACCTGGTCCAATAGGGTTTGGGCTTAAGCCTATTGGGTCCGATTCATGATCCAATTAGTTGGCCCAATTGGCTTTTATTTTTATTTTCATTTTCATTTTTATTATTTGTCTATTTATTAATATATATTTTTATTAATATTTTTATTATTTATCTGCTTTTATTATTATTATCTATCTATTTCTTTTATTTATCTAATTATTTTTTGTTATCTATTAATATATTTATCTTTTTTTATTTTGATTAATTTTTGGTTAAATATTAGGATTAGGATAAAAAATTGGAATGAAATTTGGCCGTGATTTGCGAATTGGCAGCAGTTGGCGATTGGATTTAAAGATTTGAATAAAACAAATCCAAAAGGAGTTGGAATGATCAGAAACTCTTTTGATCAATCCCTATAAATGGGTCCATAAATCACACATAAAAAAAAAAAGGAATCGGGGAGACAAAAAGAAAACAATGAGGTGAAACAGAAGCAAAAAGTGTTTAGATGCAATATATGATTTTTAGAAGTTTTTTTTTTGAATTTTTGGAGTTCTTTTTCTGAAAAATTTTTGGAAATTTTCCAGAATCCGACGAAATTTTTCGACGAAGTTTGAATTTTTTTTCGACCATATTAAAAGTTTTCGACGGCTTTTTCCAGATTCCAGTAGGAATTCAACTGGAATCTGGAATTGTTTAGAGAAAAAGAGGAGAAAAGAAGGGAAGAGAGAGAAAAAGAGAAGAGGAGAAGGGAATTCTAAAAAAAAATCTATCTTCAGCCTTATATACCCTCCTCAAAACGTGTCGTTTTTACGTTAGTAAACCCATAAGATCCGCATGTTTTGTCGAGATCCGACCCGACCTGTAGCGCACCTGAACCAACGACTCGTTTTTCCGCCTGGGTTCCAGTCGAGTCGAGCCAAGTCGAGATTTCGAGCCGCGCATCTAAGCCATGATTTTTGGTCTTGAGCCGAGCCGTATCCCAAGCCTGAGCCGAGCTATTTTCGAATTTTTTATATTTTCTTATTTATTTTATTTAATTTATTTATTTTACTTGTTTTTTTTATTTTATCAAAATAAAATAAAATAATAAAAATAAATATTTTGAAAATAAATATTAATTATCTAATGATGAAATTTATAAATAAAATAAAATAATAAAAATAAATATTAATTATCTAATGATGACATTTATAAAAATTTCATATGAAAATTTTTATAAAATTCCTAGGTGAGAAATTTGTCTAGATTTGTCCTAAATGATGGAATAATATAGATAAAATTTTAATAATAATAATTAATATATATTTTCAAAAAAAAATTAAAAATATAAAAAGCATAAAAATATAAAATTTTTTGGGAATTCAATACAAATTACCTAAAGATGAGATTTTTAAAAATTTCAAATGGTAAATTCCTGATAAATCTTTAGGTTAAAAATTTCTTCTAAATTTCGCCCAAATGATGGAATGATTTAGATGAAATTTCAATACAAGTAATTGTAGTCTTTTCCACATAAAATTTTGGATTGAAAATATTTGATAATTATCTAAGGATGAGATTCTTAGAAATTTCAAATGGTAAATTTTTAAAAAATCTCTAGGTGAGAAATTTTCTCTAAATTTGTCTCAAATGGTGGAATAATTTAGATGAAATTTCAATAAAAATAATTGTCATATTATTTTCTTTCTAAGGAAAAAAGAGAAAAAAAGAAATTTTTAAAATAGACCCAAATGGTGGAAAGTTAGAAATTCAAAAGAAAAAATATTTCTAATTTGACCCAAATTGTGGAATAATTAGATTTATTTTCAAAATAAAAATAAAAAAATAAATCATTTTTCGACAACAGAGCTTCTTCAAGAAATCAAATGGGATTTTTGAATACTCTTGAGGTGAGAAAGAATTTTTTTTAGAGTACTACCAAATTGATGGAGAATCTTAAAAATTGTTTCCAATATTTAACATAAAATTTAAAGCCATTAGATTCTAAACCTTAGGATAAATTCGAAATAATATGGTACCATCCTTTGGATGGGCATGTGAGAGTGCTATAACCTTCCCCACATGTAACCGAACTTCCGAACCCTGTTCTAGTTCGTATACCTGAACCTATTCTTTTAGAGACCGTTAGTCAAGCTTAGGAGTTCCTTAAAAGGATAGATTTCCTAGGTGACCAATCACACCTAATAAAAGATTGGTGGCGACTCCATTCATTTGTTAAATCTAGCTATAGATTTTTGAATCTATATGTTATGACACCATGAAAATGAATGTCTGGTTGTTGGTGTAGTAAATCAGGAGAATGTAAGATAACCTTTAGTGGTAAAGGCTTTAGCAGCTATTCGAACCTTCATGCTAGCAAAAAAAATGGGTTTTTCTTCAATTATTGTGGAAAGAGATTCACTACAGGTGATAAATAGTATTAGCATGTGAACAATGGATCTGTCTCATATACAAAACTTGATAGCATATGTGCATGCAATATATGCCAACTCGAGGTTTGTGAAAGTAATTCATGCAAAAAGGAAAGCAAATTACGCAGCACATGTTTTGGCTTGATTTGCATTACGCCTAAAATCTACTATGAGTTGGATAAGAGAATGTCCTCCCATTATTCAAGATATAATCTCTTCTAAATGTATTGAAATCTAGTGGAAATGAAATCAAACTATTTTGCTTACAAAAAAGGATAATACATTAAATTAATTTAAGGGGCAATTATAGTAGTAATATATTTTTTCATTCTCACTCACCGCAAAATGCCAAAACAATCAGCATAACTTTTATTTGGTAGAGTGTATGTTGGAAATCCATTAGCTAGTTGGGTTTGGCTATAACTCCTTAGATGATTAGTTCAGCTATATCTCCTATAGATGGTCAAATATTGCATGGTTTGCATGGCATTCATGGTTCATATGTACCAAACCCTACAAATCAAGATTTTACATCTAAAAAACACCAATTTCAAGAAAATTTTCAAAATTTTTAAGTTAAATGAACTTATAAAATGCTATAAATTTAGCAGTCATCACACCCCTATATTTTGCTTTTTGCTTGTCCTCAAGAAAAATCTTCAAATTAACTATGCTAAATAATAAAAATAAATGCACACAAATCAAAGTTCCATAATTGATAAATCAAAGTTCCATAATTTATCAATCATGCATTATGGTATAATATCAAGATAGTCATGAACATAATTAGACAAGAAACTTATTCAAAAATAAACTTTCAATTTCATGAAAATCTCATGTATGTGAAGTTAATCTATCTCTAATCTATAAATATAATCTAAGCAAAAAGTATGCAAAGTATGCATTACATATCAACTTAAAGATAGAGCACACTTCATATGTTTACTTTCATTATTTTCTTTTCACTAATGTAGACTTACATACTTGACTCAAGATCAATAAGATTTTATAGGCTTGTAATATAAGGCTTGGGTCAAGTTAGGAAAAAATATATTTTAGGCTAAAAAACCATTTACTTTTCTTGTTTTTGAAACATGGAATTAAAAACTTTGAGACTTTACAAATGCTTAAGGCACATTTATTTTGGAACTTTTTTTTTTACCCATTTTGGCTTTCTCACTTTTACTTTTTTTTTTTTTCACATAGCTATTTTTTACTTTTGTACTTTTTGTTCTTTATTTCTTGTACCTCTTTACCTCCTTAATATCACTTGTTTTCTTATTTTGTCCTTAACATGCATAAGCAATATGGGTTGAGTAAAAACAACAGGGATAAATCATAGAAAAATGCATGGGCTTATTAATATAACTAAATAAAAAAAAGAAATATAAAAGCTCAAAAAAAGGTACTAAGGATGCTTTATACATAGGTGAGCTTAAAAAGGCTCAAACAGTTCAAAAATGACCTAAATCACTTTTTTAGTTAATGATAGTCTAGGATTTTGCCTCGAAGGTTGAGTAGGCAAATTTTAAAGTTACACTCATGCTTCAATCTTAATGCAAATTTATATTTTACATAACTTTTCACAAAAATTGATGCATGTCAAAGATTAAGATTAAAATACATATAACATAAAAATCACAATCCAAAGAAAAACCACTTGAGATTCCATTTCATGCTTCACTAAATTTATACTTATTTTAACATCATACTTAAGTCATTCATGATTAACTCATGAAAAGTTATCTAAGATAGCAATATAACGATTATCAACATGTTAACTTAGTTTAAAAATAAAGATTTTAGGGATACTTTGAAAAATTTTCAAAAAATAGTTTTATACAAATATTTCCCTCCCCTACACTTAAATTGCACATAATTTCATATTAATCATTTAAGAAATTTATGGAAAAAGAAAAACCCACCTATCTTTGTCTTCTTTTTGAAGTCAAACTTGTAAATTTGCATTAAGCATCCTTTCCATTATCCTCATTCCTTAAAAAAAAAAAAAAAAGAGATTAAAGCATACATGTCCTAATAAAGTAACAAAATAACTAATAAACTGTAAAACTTAAAAATGTAAAACTTAAAAGTGTAAAACTTGGGTTGCCTCCTAAGCAACACTAGTTTTAAGTTAAGCTAAACCATTTTCTTCACAAAGGATTGCATGATTGCTTCATACTTGACACCAGCATCAACCCACTTAATGGTTTTTTTACTTACCACATCTTCATAAATAAACTCTAAGTGGTTATTCTCAATGATTATGGTGAAAGTTGATATATGTCCTATCCCTAGTAATGTCTTCATTATAGCACTAGTTGGACTAAGGTAGGTGGCCAGTGGCTTCAATACTAGTGAAAAAGTTATAACCATGAAAACTATAAGGTTGGTCACTAAGACTAAAAGTTCTTCTATGGTCGGTTTAAGTTGGGTGAATGCAATTGGTTAAATTTCTTCCTCTCGTTCATTAGGCTTAACGATGGGTGTTTTTAAAAGTTTAAGCATGTTTTCAACTAAACAACCCTCAACAATAGGCTTTTTTTACCTTATTAAATTTCAAATCAAGCATTTGATCTTTGTAAGTTTGGGAAATTGGCAAAGGTGGACTATAAGGCTCAGGCTCAACTATAGTGGGACTAATACCATGCTTTTTTTTAGGTTCAAATCCCAAACTTGATTCATCGCCCTTAAAATTTATCTTTTCTCCTACCACCTTAATAAATTATGGTACATCCACTACAATAAACTCTTTATTAATGTTAGATCCAAAAGCTGATTCTACTTTAATTTCATCAAAATAATCATCCACTTTTACTACCTTTTCGTCCTCCATAGTCATCTCTAAGTCATTTCTTTGGGATTTTCTTTAGAAATTTCCTCAATCTCATACTCTTCCATTTTTTCAAAGTTGTCTTCCTCCTCAAACTCTTTGTTGATGTCATATTAATCCTCAACATATTTTTCAAGTACTTTCACAAAACTAGGTAAGTTCACCACTATAGGTTGATTCATTAAATCTTCATCATCGTCATCAGTAACATACATCGCTCTTCCTTTCTTTTGATTATCCTTTATTGTGCACTCCACTTCACCTAATTAACTTGGATTTACTAGTTTAGTAAGGCTTCTTAAATTGACAACTTAGGTTTTGAGGATGTTAGTTTGATTTTGGATGAATTCTATGAAATTTTCATCAAATGAAGGTTTCTTTTCTTGAGAAAGAGATGATGGATCGTATGAAGGAAAATATTATGGTGATAGATGGTATTGAGGAGATAAGTCATGTGATGGAGGAGAGTATTATTGTAATGAAGGGTTTATAGAATAGGTAGGGGTATATAGAAATGAGAACTCTTAATTGCTCCCTCATGCATAACTAGGATAATTCTCCCTATCTTGAGTTATAAAGCTATGAGTAAAAATTGGATTAATCATCTTGACACCTATCACTCTAGTATTCCCCACCATAAACATGATCATTATCAAATGTGCTTTGAACTAATTTAACATGACTAAGATTACAATTTCTTTTAAGGGTATTTATCTTTTTAGTTAAAGAGGCTAGTTGTGGGTTATGGTTGAAAAAAGGTCTAAATCATTCAATTTAGTATCATTCTTAGGTTTGGGATTTTGGAATGACAATTAAAGATGAGAATATTCAAAAGATAGCTCGGCATAGTCCCAAAATGTTCTTACCTCAATACAATAAAAATCAAACAAAAAGGAAAAAAAAAAAAAGAAAGAGCACATTAGAATAAGAAAATAAAAGTCTAAATTACAAAGTAGAAAGAATCGGTATTGATATTAGTTTCTAGCACCAATATAATCTTTAACAATAGTATTAAAAACTTTATTGCTACTTTTTATATAGCTTATAAGTGCACAAATCGCATAAAGTAATAAAGTGAGTAAGTAAGGTATTTTTTCCACAAGGATTATGTATGGGATACGAAACTAAGTACCAAAGGTGTTTCTTCCAAATTTTATATTTAAACAAATCAAAAAGAGTGCTTGGTTGAAAGCAAAAGTAAATAATGAAAATTGTAAATGTATAGGCTAAAAGCCAACTAACAAAATATCACTTGATAGTTTTAAGAATTGGTCGAATATAAAATAAAATAAAAATAAATCAAAAGCTTGGAAAGAAAGTGAATGTTGGTCAATTGTAAAGAAAGCATAAAATCAAGATTTAAAAGCTTGTAAAGAAAAAAAAAGTTGTGCAAATAGAGAAAGAGAGATCTTTGAATGAAAGTAGAAAAAAAAAAAAAACTTGTATTGAAAGAATGCTTGTGAAAACAATATTATGACTAGTTTGTCACCCTAGTCAAAATACAAAGAAAACTAACTAAAATTGTAAAAAGAAGAAGAATAAAAAAGGGAGAAAAGTGGGACGAGTTGTGTGATGTGTGATTACAAGTGAAGATGGTTAGCCTATTTATGGGGCTAAGTTCAACCACGGGGGATAAGAATTACAAGATCCTATTCTAATTCAAACTCCTTAACAGATTACATGTTATCTTGATCTTGGAAGAGTTTGGCCGAATATGTAATCTTCAATGAAACATGTGTTAGCCGCATGGTGTTCTTGGATTGTTTCTTAATGCTCACATCATGCCATGTCATCATCGTCTTGAAATTTGAATGTAGGTTCGATTAAGGTCGAAATCCAAAAGTAATCTCTTTAATTTAGTTGACTTAGGTTCAAACTCTTGAGATAAAAATTTTAAAAAAATCTTTCTTGAATAAAACCTCTAGCCTTTATCTTTATTGAAGTGTCTATCTTGGAGTTAAAATTTTAAATTGAACAAAGAGTCATCTTACGTCTATAACTTCTCTTTAGCCAAATACATGTTGGAACTCCATTAACTAGTTGGATTTAGCTACAACTCTTTAGATGATTAGTTCTATTATATCCCCATGCATGGTCGAATATTGCATGGATTGCATGGCATTCACATGCCACATGTACCAAACCCTACAAATTAAGATTTCACTTATAAAAAGCACCAATTTCAAGAAAATTTTCAAAATTTTTAAGTTAAAATGAACTTATAAAATACTATAAATTTAATAGTCATCACTGTTTTCATTTTTCAATGTCAAAAATCAAACCATCTCTCATCATATTCATTCCCTTCATTTATTTCTACCTTATTTTTTTCTTTTTTTTGGTAAAAAAAAAAAACATAAGCTAAAGATAGAGGAAAAAATTTTATGTACTAAAATTTAAAATTTAAATTTACTGAATGTCATTTATTAAAAATGATTACATGAATATTATGAGTTAAGCTCCTGGTCCTATTCCAATCAGTCTTTGCACCTTTTTTTGTAAAACTCACCTACAACAACCAATTAAGGCTGAGTTGTATCTTCGCGTCCAAACACTATGAAAATTAGGGTTGGCAACAGGTCGGATCAGGACGGGTTTTTGCTCACCCCGAACCTCTATCCGACCTAAAATTTTTTTTATTTTTTAATATCCGACCCGAACTCGATATTATATAAATCATATCCGACCTGAAATTAATAAAATATTATTTTTTTTAAAATATAAATATTATTTTTTAAATATAAATATATAAATATATCTAATTAAAAAATTAAAAAATAATTTTTTATATAATATCGGGTTGGATCGGGTTTGCCTAAAATCCAAACCCGACCCAAACCCGATTTTTCCTTAATAATATCCTAATATCCGATCCGAAACTCGATTTAAAGAAAAAGAAAAACTCTATGAGGTCGGGTTGGATTAGATCGAAACCCACCGATTCCAAATTGCGCTGCCAACCCTAATGAAAATATTCACGTTCCCTTCTTCACCTGCCTTTCAACTTCAAGCTATATATAGTAGTTATTTCGATCTCATTCATGCTCTTTCTAATGTTCCATTATCATTATCTGTCATCCATTGTTTCTCAGTCTATCTGTATGGCTTAAGGCTTTAGTTGTTCACCTTTTTTTTTCATTAGTGAATACCTCTCATCTCATTGTTTGACTTTTTTTTTTTTTCTTTAATGAACTCGTACAGGAATTCATGTCCTGAAACCTGAGGTTTAGAAAGAAAGTAGGGGTGGTTAAAGTGCATATCTAATAACAATAAAAAGCATAGGAAGAGATTCTTTGTCTGTTGAATCAGTAGCTTCTTTAAATCGTTACCAAATGGAAGAATCTTCAAACGGAATACTAGAGGAGAGCTAGAAAGTACAAGCACATGAAGAAGAAAAGGAAGTTAATTGTTTTGGAAGATTCATCAATGTCAAAACCAGACGTTGAATTTGTGAGACATTATTGCAGATAGGAACTCCAAGTCGGTTAATGAAACTCCGGATGGCAAGGATTCCAGTTCAATTAGTAGCAGTTCGGACAATGAGGCAGAACCTGGGGAAAGGAGGAGAATTCACAGACTTTTGAAGAGGAGAAAGTGGTTTCTGATTCAGTTGTTGAGTCAGTTGAGCTTGAACCAGGGGTTCCTTTGACTGAAGAGTTCAGTCATGATATCGAACCATCAGTTGAAAAATCAGAAGATTCTGATGTTGCTGAATTAGATGCCAAAGAAACAGAAAGAGAACATTTCACCATCTTTGGACGAGAGTAATAAATGGTTTAATGAAAGAAATTGAGCAGCTGTCCTCTGCTTAGATCACTAGTGATTCTGCACTCTGAACAGATGTGGAATCAAAGGGAATTGACGAGGAAACAACGCTGCCAGGTTTGGATGAGACAAATGGCTCCACGGTCGCAGCAGATGTAATGCCCAGGGCGATTGAAGAAACAACTATTTCTTGTTTGGCCGGGAATGGTGGAGTTCCTGCAGCTGCAGTAGCCCAAGGAATCACGGAAACCAAAATTCCAGCTTCATACAATAACGCTTTTTCCCCCAATTGGCATCTAAGGAAAATGTTGAAAATTCATCGCAGGGAGCAAATGTTCCTATCGCTGAGACCCGTGATGCTGTGAACCAGTAAACAAGCCCGAGATCTATGAAAGCACAGAAAATCTGGTCAGTAACTGAGCACAGAATCTCCTGATCATGTGTATGAAGAAAAAAATGTATTCTCTATGTTTCTGTTTCCTTTTTTTTCGAATGCTTTAAGCGAGAAGCTTGATTTTCCAGGCTTCCAGCCTCCAATTTGTTTCAACTGAAATTTGCTTCTATCTTGTGAATTTTTTTGACAGCTAGCCCATCATATCTCCCAGTCATCGTCCCGTGCAACCAACTTCTTGGAAGAGTTGCTGTGGATATTTTGAAGTTCTACGGCGTTCTGACAGATAAACTGGAGGTGAGAAAACTTGTCATAAAGCTTTATTTCTTAGCATCCATGAAAATTTTCTTTTCCTTAGAATTTGTTTACTCGCTCAATTGTTAGTTATGTGAGGATGATCTGAAGTTGCAAAAGACCCCTTCCCCGCCTACTTCTGAAACAAGATTAGCATGCTACTGAGACTTGCAGGAGGATGGGAAAGTTCTCGTGGAGGTACAAAGATAACTACCAGCTTTGGAAATTTGCAAAGCATATGTGAGAGACATTTGAGAGTTTGGAAGCAAAGATCGAAGTGCTGGACCTGAAGGTTGGTTTAACTGGTGGCACCTCTATGGCCGAATAAAGTATATCAGAGCCTAAATACTTTGGGAAATCAGCAATAATTTATACTAACATGGTTCATTTATCAAAGGAGAGCTTTTGTAGTGGCACAGGAAGCTTCTTCTGTAAATGCACCGTCAAGTGACCTTGCCATTAGCAATAGCCGCCACTGGTAACTAAAATACTCGCTATTGTGAAGGAGTGGTCTTCTGCAACACATTACCTTCCTACTTGCCTCCTTGGACTATGGTCAATTGCTTCTCATCTGATCTACCACAAAGGTCGGAAAGGTCATCTCTTGGAAGTTGGAACTTACAATTGGATGGTAACAAGATTACAACCCACCATGCAAGATATAACTGGAAGAGGTTATGGTTCCTTCTGCAAGATCACAAAATGAAAACTACTTATGGTTTATCCTTTTTGTAGTTTTATGGATACTTTGTGGGGAATAAGTTCTCAAAACTGTGCCACTGCCAGTACTAGCATTTAAGGTACTTGGCACGAATCTGGTTGAGTCCTTTTGTAGTTTTGGTTTTTGACAGGAAGAAAGCAACTGACTGTAACAATAGCTCCTTGATAACAGAGAGAAGCCTTGATGCTCTTGATAGACACATAGAGATGATGTTAGGACATAGGAATATTTTTAATTTCAATTAAGGATGCCTCATCAAGCTCTTGTGCTATTCTTCCAATAACTGGAGTATAGGCCATATAAAATCGATCAAGTTGCAGTGTCTTTCCTGTCGATGGAACACTATTCTGGTGCTTCATTAATCACACTAGTGGTCTAACCTGTAAGTAAGAGATTGGATCTCTATGTTCAGGCATCATAGTAACTTGTTTGTAAAAATATATGCATTGTGTTCAGCCATCAGAGTAACTTGTTTGTAAAAATCTATGCATTGTTTGAGCCTATGCAACTTGCCAACTTTCAATTTTCTAAAAGCCTAACAAACTCAACAATTTACAATAATCCAAGCACTCTCCATCAACTAATGCCGGACAGTATTACTCGAAAAAAGTTTAGCAGAATTTCAAGTTCTTGGTGGAGTTGATAGGTTTTTATGATGGTTTTTTCGACATTTTCTGCAAAATGATTGTTGAGAAGAAATGTCCTCGTCCCCAAGTGAAGTTTGTTGAGAATGTATAAGGGCTTGGATGTTGGATCTGCCGTGTGTGGAGTATTTATGTAATGATATGATTTCAATTCCCCTTGGTATGTTGGTTTTCCCCTCAACTCACAAAAGTTTAATGGCAAGAATGATTTAGAATAAAAAAACTGCAGCACTTGTCAGATTAAACAAATCAACTGACAGAATATTAAGAATTTCCTGTATCGATGATTACCATATTCTAAGGCAGATGGCCCTCAGCAAAAAACATGATAAAAAAATAGACCAGTGTTCAACAAATCCTGGTTTCTACTATTCTCTATTCATATAAAGAAGCGCAATTTCACATTGTAACAATCACAGCATACAACTCCACAAACCAATTAATGACAAAGATTTGAAATTTCTTCAGCATGAATGAACAAGCAAATGAGAATTTTTTTTATTTGAGGGAACAGATTCCAATAATGCTCACTTGAACTAAGAATGTAACAGTCTATCGAGCAATTTGAATCACTATAAAACCACAAAGGATAAAAGAAATTCCTAGAAAAACTGGATGGAATACTTGTGTTTGCAATTAAAATTGTCAACTAGCAAACAAAAACACACCTCAAGCAAGGCCAAAATTATATTAGTACAACTGAGATTCATAGGCACAAAATTGAAAATCCAAGCAAAATTATTCCACCTATCAAAATTGAACCCATATTCATAACAATGATAAAATCCTCACCTCTGCTTGTCCCTCTCCTCATTAGTTTTCCACCAGCAACCATCAGTCACGGCCGCTTCCTGCAGCAAAGATATACCACAGCAGCCGCAACAACAAAAGCCCCAGCCGTTCCCGCTACCACAACCAGCATATTCAAACCTTTCTCTTCACAACCAACACTCTCATCAATCTCCCTGGCCTTTGCGTTAATAGCTTCGCTTGTCCTCTCCTCCACCAACTCCTTCAATGCCAACATGTTCGACTCCAACGCCATCACCTTCTCCTCGGATTCTCGTTTATCTTCCTTACTTCTCTCCAATTCAGCCCTCGTTCTGGCCACCTCTGCTTCCAAATCCTCAACTTTCTTCTCAAACTCGTCCATCATTTCCCTCATTTCCTCTTCGACCCTAACTTTCTTATTCCTCTGCTCCGTTTCCCTCATTTCTAAAAGCCCTAATTTCCGCTCCAATTCACTCTCTTTCTTCTCACTCTCAACTTTCTCTTTCTTCAACTCAGCGATTTCTTTGTCCAATCTTTCAATCACCAACCCTTTCTCTTCCAATCCTCTCTTTAACTCAACCAACTCCTTATTCGCCTCATCTACTTCACTCATCGAAGTTATCAGATCATGTTGAAGCCTCGAAACCTCGGTTTCAAGGTCAGCCGATCTCGCGGCGATCGATTCGAGGAACCTCTTATCCTCTTCCCATTCTTCCATTTCTAGTCTCATTTCTTCTTCCCGGTTTCGTAGTTGATCCATTTCCAGAGTCAGTTTATTGATCTTTTCCTTCACTTCTTTGTTTTCTTTGCCCAGCTCCAGCTTCTCGCTCTCAAGCGCTTCGATTTTGCTAGCCAGCTCGGTTACATTGGCTTCATCGGCGTCGTAGAAGTTCTCCGCCGTCTGATTCTCCACTTCGCCATTGATGATCGTCGAATCTGCCATTTTCTTAAAATCTCTGTATGGTAGTCAAGAAAATCACAGATAAAAAAGTTAGAATCAGGAAGAGAGAATAACCCTAAGGGTTACCCTTTTGTGGCAAAAAACGATTTTTTTTTTCTCTTCTAATACTAATATTCCATGAAAATGTGAGAAAAAGAAAAGAAAAATGAAAGGGACAAAAGAAGCTGCACCTTTTTTTTGCTGATTATTCAATTAGGGTTTTTGCTATTCTTTTTTCTTTTTATATATTTTTATGTTCAAATATTTTGTTCAGAAATCAGAATGAAATAAAGAAAATATAGGTGGGAGTGGAGAAACACGTATTTAAAAAGGTTTGTGTGGGACCCTTAATTAAAAATGTTTCGTCAGATGAGATTTGAGATTGTAATCCAATTGAATAAATAAATAGATTATTAAGTTCAAATTTAATTTCATTGGAAAGTTGGTAATTTAAATTTTGATTTAAATTTGTTTAAATTTTATTTTTATGTTTGAATTTCATTCATAATTTAATTAAATTATTTAATGCATTAAAATTATAAATGTCACCATTAAATATTACAATTTAATAGTACACTTTTATAAGAATGTTAAAAAATAAAAATTAAACTAAGGAATATTTTGAATTAAATATTAAACTATTGGAATTTAATTTAATTTATTATTTGAATAATAACAATAAATAAATTAAACTAAAAATTTTTTTCCAATCAAACCTTAATAATTTAGGTGTAACTTGATTCGTTTATCCCACGGAAAAAAAGAATCACGGGACTTGATTTTCGTTTGGAAAATTCACTCTTCCTTTACCGTTTTGCATTAGCTGTTGTGCTCAACGTTTGGTCAACCTTAGGTTATGGGATGGGCCTCGCTCTACTTGCCCTGAAAGTTGGAGCTACTATCGAACGAACCTACTAAATGATTAAATGCTTCAGTGATAACTTTTTCTCAATCGGCAATTTTTTTTTTCTCAATTAAGATCTTGTAAATAAGTTTCCCTTTTATATAAGATTACACTGTTAATCTTGCATGATACAATTATGAAATCCAACAATAAATCATCCATGCAAAAATAAGATTTAATTAATATGCTTAAACACTCAACTTATATTCATTAATGAAAAAAATCTATTAATTATAAATAATTACAAACATATCAACACTCAATATTCTACACTCAAAACAAATCAACCAATTTTACTCTAACAAACAATCAACCCCAAACAAATTTATCAATAGTCTTGCTTGATCATCAATGATCATTCTCATTCAATCTTTATAATCGTTATCGTTCAATCTCTAACAATTTTTTACCAAATATCAAACAACTATATTCATGAATATTTTCCTTAATTCTGTAAGATATTTACATATTATTGTCATTAAATTTTATAATTCTCTTTATATTTTTCTTTCATATCCCAATTTATTGAAACTTTTATTATTTATAAAACCACAAACATCTCACCAAAAATCTATTTCATCTTAGAATTATTGCTTAACAAATTTTCATTTTTATCAAACAATATTTTTAATAATTCAAAAATATCTCAAAAATTTATCACCAAATCTACGGAGAGTTAAGTATCATTTCTTATGAATTACTAAACTTAAAACTTCTTAGTTAACTTGAAATTTGGAAATAGGAGCAAAATAAGCCTAAAAAAAATTTATGCTAAAAATGCAATGAAAATAAACTTTGGTATTTAAAAAAAATAAATTTGTGTTCGTGGTCATTTCTATCCAAAATAATCGTTGGTCCAAAACTAGCCTCCAACTCAAAATGCACGAAGAATAAAATGGTTAACTCTTAACCTTCAACTAGATCTAATAATTTAAAACACAACACGAATATAATACGAATATAAAATATAAAAATGATACGAATTAAAATTTTAATAATAATTATATATATTTAACAAAATAAAAAATATATTTTATAGTTTCGTATCGATACGAATTATAACACGTAATTTTTATATAAAATATGAGATAAATATATAAATTTTAATAGTTTACACAATATAAATACGTAAATCATTATGTCTATCTCTAACCCACAATAAAAGAACACCATAAGAATATGTCGTTCATTTTAATATTCCAACCAAAGGGCAAATGCATCACCCATTAACATATTTCTCTGCATTTACCAATGGTAATAATTTCTGATTCTGATTTCTCTGCACTTAGCTGCATTACTAAACAACTTTCACCTCCTTTTCATTGAGCTATAAATAGTTAACGTAATAAACCATTATCGCCGACGCTAAGTAATTTGTTAATAAAACATTGGATTATTAGTTTAAGTGAAGAGTTTAAATTCTAACGGTTTGATGTAAAAAAGTAAACCATAATTAAAAAACAAAAACAAAAAGAATGAAAATGAAAGAGGATGGGAAGTGGGAATATAATGTAGGATCTTGGTCTCCGTCACCATCTTGCTTGACAATAAAATAAATAAATAAATAAATAAAAGAAAAGAAAATTATAATTGAAAAACAATTATTCTGTGCTTAATCAACCTCCAAGCTTTCTTTTCTGTTTCTCCAAGCCTTCAATAAAGCTTGCAAGAACTCTCATGGCTTTAATTTGAGACTGCAAAGCTAATATATACCCAGCAGTCTCTTAAAACAGCTTGTCAACCTCTAAAGTCTCACCTCCTGGAACAATCCTTTGCAATGCCACAATCTTTGATTTTTGGATAGGACCTGAGCGGTGAAGTTCACGAACCACACAAAAGCACGTGAGAAAGGTCATGAGGTAGTGTTTGTGTCATGGATCGAGACTTACGCTTCGATCTGCATGGTTTCAGGATCCGAGTATCTATTCATCCGACATCTCAGATCAATCTACCTACCACGGTTCACACTCTTGTGAGGTATTATCCGTTCTAGCTCCTTTGAGCTTACGATTTTGTCCTACAAAAGACGCCTCACAAGGGAGAAGTGGTGTGAACCCTTTTATACCCCAGTGACCCTCTTTTTATGTTCGATGTGAGATTCAGAACCTCTCTTTAGGTCCGTGATATTTTTTTCCACTTAATCTGGTGACGCTCTCGTCACGAAAATAGGTAGGGTGTCACGGAGGCTGGCTACCCTACCTACCTCCTTCAAGGTGTTTGACGTGGATCAAACGATATATGGCTGGTTTTGATACAACTTGTCACGGATCGAGATACCACTTATCATGGATCAAGACTTAAACTCTGACCCGCGTTGTTCTAGGACCCGGGCATGCACTCTTCCGACGTCTCAAATCAGCCTGACTGTCACGGTTCACACATTTGTGAGGTATTGTCCGCTCTGACTCTCTGACCTTACGATTTTGTCCTACAAAAGGTACCTCACAAGGGGAGAGGTGGTGTGAACACCTTTTTATACTTCAGTGACCTTCCTTTTATATTCGATGTGAGATTCAAGACTCCTCTTTAGGTCCATGACATTTTCTTCCATCCAACCTCGTGACGTTCTCATCATGGAGGCTAACTACCCTGCCTACCTACCTCGACCTTTTATGTTCGATGTGGGATTCAGGACTCCTCCTTAGGTCCATGACATTTTCTCTCGTCCAACCTCGTCACGTCCTCATCACGGAAGCTGGTCACCCTGCCTACCTCCCTCAAGGCGCTTGGCGTTGGCGTGAATCGAACGGTATAGGGTTGGCTCTGATGCCATTTGTCATGGATCGAGACTTAAGTTTCGACTCGCGTGGCTCCAAGACCTAAACATCCACTCATCTGACTTCTCAAATCAGTCTTCCTATCACGGTTTACACTTTTGTGAAGTATTGTTCGTTTTTATCTTACAAAAAATACCTTACAAAGGAGATGTGATGTGAACTCTTTTATATCTCAATAACCTTCTTTTTATATTTAATGTGAGATTCAAGATTTCTCTTTAAGTCCGTGACACTGGCATATGCTCTCGTGAAAAAGACGTTAGCGCATGCCAAAATGTACTTACCCGGTACATGCGGCGGGTGGAAAGCTCCGTGGAAGCAAATTGCTTGGGAATCCCCAGCCGCAGTTGGAAGTGAGTGGCGATCAAAATGGATTTTCTAGGATCACCTGCGGATAGGTCCAACGAAAAAAGGGTCAAAAAAGAAGAGGGACCCTCAAATGCAATAACAATGCGGAAGAAAGAAAGAAAGAAAGCACATGTGATCACATGATTTTCTTGAACCAAACACCACCCATGTGACTCTCTTATCTTTCTCCCCTCTCTCCTACGATCAATATCACTACCACTGGCATGAATGCCGTAGAGCCTCTAAAAAGCTCCAAATCATTTTTTTTTTTTTTTGTTCGGGGGTATTTTATTTGTAAATTTTAAAATCAATTTGATGAGAATTATAAGATCAAAATTTTTTATACAAACAAAGAGTGTGCCTTCTATTAATTAGTTTAAATTTATTTTTCAGATATTTTTGTATTAAAGATAATAAATCAAGACAATAAATATGATACTTGTAAGAAAAATTAAAATATTATTTTCATAAAATTTTTACAAAATTTATCTAAAATTTTTTAATTTCATCAATAATAACAAAAAATGCCACGAGTCCCTTTAAGATATATTAAAAAATAATATAATAAATACACAATAATTTTTTACTATTATTTATGAAGTTTAAAATTAAATTTATATTTAATATATTATCAATATATAAATTTTATACATTATAAATATAGATTATATACGTTATCAGTAAATTAAATGATAATACTTTATTAATAAATAAATATAAACTCTTAAAATAAATATACACAAATTAAAATTTTTAAAAAATTTACTCACTAATGATGTATTATTATCTGATTCATCTTATTAATGAAGTATTATAATCTGATTCACTAATAATGTATAAAATTTATATACCGATAATATATCAAATATAAATTTTTAAAATCTTTACCGACGTTATATAAAAAATAAAATTTTATTTTATATAAGATCAATTTTTTGCGTAAAACTTAATTTAAGATTAAATATTTGATAATAAGTAATAAAATATAAAAATTCACATTCAAACTTTGTTTGGATTAAATAATTTACTCTAAAACTAATTCTTTTATGAATGACATATCAAAATACAACCAATAAAAATAAAATCACGAATCTACTTTTTATTGACTTTTATTTTGCCATATTACATATTCAATTAATAGAATTTGATTATCAGAGTTAGTGAGATGTACAATCTATTTTAAAGAAATAAAAATTACAGAATTAAATTGATAATTTATTTTTTTAAGTGCTAATTCGTAAATTTACTATAATTAAAATATCAAATGTATAATTAACCTTAGTTGGTAATAACGTTAACAACCGGTTTTAAAATAACCCTAGCATAACTTTTTTTCTTTTGTTTGTTTGTTACGGAAAGCAGTGGAAAAGGAATGCGGGGAGGTGGTGACGTTTCGATTAAGGAAGCTAGTGGGACGTAGTAAGGGGTTTTGGGATTGAGAGAGAGATTTGGGCTGTAGAGCAAATCGGGCTCCATGTGATCACAATCACCTAATCACTGTTCACTCGTTGCTTCTACACACTGCACTTTTCTTTTTTAAAGTTTCATGTATCATGTAGTCTCTAAATTTATTGTTTTTTAGGGTTAATACCACATATAATCCTTAAATTTTGACTCAATTTTTGTTTTGGTCTCTAAGTTTTAAAAATTTAATTAGATCCTCAATTATTCAAAAATTATCATATTAACCATCTAATTGATGACAAATACCTATTAGCTTTATGCATAGGTTAGCTAGTATCTCACGTAAAAGAAAATAGATCAAAATAAATTTTTTTCAAAAATTAGAGACCAATGATGAAATTATCCAAAAATTTTATATACTTATAAAATATTAAATTTAAAATATATTTTTATATTTTTTTGTAATATAAGTTATTAGTTAAATTTTTTATTTTTAATAGAAAATAGATTTTCAAAAATTAAAATTAAATTAAAAGTTACAAATTCTTTTTCAAAAAATTCAATATCATTTTAAAAACAAAAAAATTATTTTTATTAAAAAAATATTTTACTAATAAATCTTAATAAAAATTATTATTTTCTAACAAAACAATAATTTTTTTAAAAAATCAAATATCTTTATTTATCCATTTTCAAATATAATTTATAAAAAAAGAAAAAATATATTTTAAATTTTATTTTTTATTTTATATGAATATAAAATTTTTAACAAAAATATATTCAAATTAGATTTTTTGGAAAGAAAATAAATTTTTGAATAGATTAATAAATCTATTTTTAAATGATGTGGAAATTTTTACACTATACTTCAAAACAATATTGAGTTTTTATTTAATTTTTTAAATTAATATAGAAATCTTTACTTAATTTTTTAAAAATAATGTGGAATTTTAAAAAAATTATTTTGAAAATTTTAACTTAATTTTAAAAATATATTTTCTATTAAGAATATTATTTTATTGATAAATTATATCATAATAAAAAATAAAAAATATTTTAAATTATAATATTTAAAAAATATAATTGAAATATATAAAAATCAATTTTTTTCTTTTATTATTTTTTCTTTTTTGTTTATTTATAAAATATATTTTATAATATATATATATAAAAAAGGAAAAATAAAATATATTTAATATTTTAAAAAATAGATTTTTTTGGTAGAAAATAATATTTTTATTATGATTTATGAGTCAAAGAATATTTTTAATAGAAAATATTTTTTGTTTTTAAAATGATATTAATTTAAAAAAAAAAAAGGAATTTGAAATTTTAAACTTAGGTTAATTTTTGAAAATCTATTTTCTATTAAAAAATTTTAACTAATAAATTATTTTATAACAAAAAATATAAAAATGTAAAAATATAATTTTAAATTTAATATTTTATAAAATATATATGAAATATAGAAATTTTTTAAATAGTCTTTTGTCCCTAAACTTTGAAATAATTCTATTTTGATCTCTTTTCTACCACATGTGATGCTAGCTTATTTCATCGTGTGACACTAATTGGTATTTCTAATCAAATTAGATAATTTTATAAATGGAACAATCAAAATAGGACAATTTTGGACAGTTAAGGATACAATTAAAACTTTTGAAAAGTTAGGGACCAAAATATTAAGTCAAAATTTGGGCACAACGAATGTTATTAACCCTATTTTTATTATTTGATATTTTAAAAAATATTATATGAATTTTGTGTTTATTAAGCATTTTGCCTCGTTGACTAATTCGATTAATGGTAAGTTAACATGACAAAAAAAACCAATAATATCAGGGCACATGACATATTTTACTGGTTAATATTTACAATGTTAGCATTTTGATTAAAGGTGTTACTTAATGGTGCAAAATGCTTAATAAAAACAAAATTCAAGTATCTAATCATGAATTTTTTTTTCCTTTAAGTAACAAATCACTAAAATTAGTATAATTTAAGAATCAAATTATATGTTAACCCTTTTTCTATTTGAGTATGGTTAATTGATGATTATGATATTGTTTAAGAACAATTAAAATATTATTTAAAGAATAATTGGTGGCATAAACACTATTTAAGGATATTTAAAATATTATTTAAAGAAATATTTTTGTTTTTAATGCATTGCTTTTACCAAATTAAAAAAATAATACGTTAATTATATTTTTTAAATATCATCTTAATTGGTATCATTGAGTTTTTTTTTATTTTATTATTTTTATTTTATAAGAATAGATCCACTTACACTAATGTAAGTATTACACTATTTTTCACCTTTGAATTTGGACCAAAATAAATATTTTAAATCTTAACCATTTTGATCTAAAGGTAAAAAAAATTATGTAACACTTATATTGATGTAACTAAATCCCTATTATTATTATTATATTATTATTATTATTATTATATTATTATTATTATTATTATTACTATAAACTTAATACTTATCATCAAATCCTGCATCTTTTGTTATCATAGTTATGCATCTCTGGCAATATTTTTTTATTTAATAGGTATTCATACGCATTTGAAGTACAAAATAAATTCAACATTTTATTTTATTTCAATTTGTGAGCCAAAATCTGACTTTTTATAGTGAAAGTAATTTTTCTATATATAGCTAGAACAAAAGTTTCATAGAGTGAGAAATTATAAAGATCCAAAAGCAATAATTACATTAAAAGCTGCTAATAAAGGTAAAAAATTTCATAGAAACAATTGAGGAAGTAAGCACAAAAACTTCCTTAAGTAAACATAAGCACTTCTGGTAAACTGTTGTAAGTAGTTTAAGCAAATTGGTAATTTAAGTGATGTTCAACATTGAGAGTTACTAATAAAAATAAAAAAAGTTTCATAGAAATTTGAGGAAGTAAACACAAAACCTTTTTCAAGCAAGCATAAGTAGTTTAGGCAAACTGTTGTAAGCATTTCAGGCAAACTATTGACTACCAGTTGCCAATATATGATAACTTGAAACTTTGTTAGACCAACTTTAATAAAGATATAATGGTTACGTGATTGAGATTGTTATCATTTGTAAATTGGTGGTAATCTCTAAAAAAAAGTTTATTTATGCTTTTGCAAATATATTGTACTAGACTTCCTATTCTTGGTCACAACCTAGAATGGAGAAGGTGATGAGTGATAGTTTTTTGGGTAGATATTTTATGGTAAATTGAGTCGGAATGTGCAATTTTCAATGCAAGTATTATTTAAGTCAATTAAAAAAATAAATTCAGTAAAATAATATACAAAAAGATGAGGTTATTATTCATTGCCAAGATTTAAGAGGTTCATAAATTTGTCTTACTCAACATGTTTTTTATAATCAAAGTTGTTTTCATAATCATATTCTTCTTCATTAAGATCTTCAATATTATATAGTACAAAATTCTCATAATGTGAACCTGAATATTCTAGGTTGATAATTTCAACCTCATTGTTTATTGGTTAATGTCCATTAAATAAGCTAGCTTGATTTCAAGTATCACAAGATGCTAGTGTAAAAAAAAAAAGTTAGATTAAGTTATTGTTTTGAAGTGAAAGGTAAGGAAAGAAGAAATTATGAACCTTTTCTAATTTGGATAGTATCGGTAGTTAGCATAATTCTATTGCAAGTGAAGAAAGAATCATCAAATGTGTTATTATCACGGTAATATTTAAAAATAGCAAAGTCTTCCAACTAAAGGCAATGGGTAACAGCAAAGTTCCTCTAACTATTATGGAAATGTAAACTACTACGAATTACAGTTAAGTCAACTTTGAATGTTTTTAGGTCCAATCTTTTAAGGTAAATTATCTTTTAAATATCTAAACCCTGTGTTTTGTCTTTCTTCCATTTTGTCTTTCTATTTGTCTATGTTTATTTGTTTCTTATTCTTTTTTTTTTTTAATTTTCAACATGTAATTAAGTAAAACAATGAAGATGGTGGAAACCCAAGTTCATAATCTATATTAAAATTAATGCAACATAAAATAAAGGTGTTTAAAACCCAAATCAATACAAAAACTCACAAATGTAAAAAATATATTTTTTGTCTTAAATAAAGAATTCCTTAAGGGTACATGCATTTTTTTTTGCTTCGATAAACATGGCATGATTGAATGTCTGTGTTGCCTTATAAATGTTCACAAAAATTGACATTTTTTTTCATAACATTTATAAAAAAGGTTCCATTCAATCGAGAAAAAATCATGGATGTAAAGATTGAATCCAAGACGTATATCATGCATATTAAACAAGAAGATAAATGTGAAGGTTAGCTCTAAGTATTGAATTGAACAGAATAAAGATTTGATATTTTCTCATGGGATTAGCAATATTTAAACAAAAGAATGATGCTGCGTTCATGCATGCTTATTTTTTTAAATAGATGTTCATGGGTCAAAGAAAAGGAACTAAACTGAAACATTGAAGTTTTTTTTTATTTGCTTACTATTAAGTCGCATGAAATTGTGGATTTGAGCATGATCTTGATGAATTGGGGCAAATTGCCAGATGATGCGATTTAAGAGAAAAAAAAATGAAAAGAGGTGGCACACTTAGGTGTTAAGAATAAAAAAGATGTAGGGATTTTTTGACGGAAAGAGAGGAAATCAATTAAAAAAATAAAAGCATTTTCAAAGGCTTTGGTTTTGTATTTTAGGAAAATGAACAGATCAAGCTTTTAAATAGATATACATGAATAAAGAGTTTAAGTTTCTAGGTGAAGGCTTAGAGGAGTGTGATAATAGCAATATATTTTTTTTTCATGGGCTTAGTTATCAATTAAATAAGATGTTTTCAAAAATAATTTTGAGTTACTTATATTATAACAAACATGTTAAGAAATAAAAGCATGATTTTTTTTTCTTTTAGTTAGTGCGATAGCTTCTTAACAGTTAAAATAATTCTAAAACTATATGGAATAAAGAAATGAGTGAGTTTTATTTGATAATTAAATAATTTCTTTTACCTTTTGTATTTATATAAAAATAAACATTTTAAATTTTAATCATTTAGATGTAATGATAAAAAATATAACACTTGCACTGATGTAACATAATTCCTATATATATATATATATATATATGTGTGTGTGTGTATTGATGTTCTTATTTTCTTTATACATGAAAGTCAACAATCCATTTTTAAATGGAGTGTATGAAAACAACGATTCATAACTTTTAGGTTACCGTGTATAACTTTTTAAAAAATAACAATATAAGTGCCAAAAAACAAATCAACCTTCAAAAATAAAAATTAATTATTTTCAGTTAAGTATTAATAATTTGCATCACGAAAAGTGTCCAATAATTTAACCAACATATGAGGTTTAATATAATTGGATGCAATCTTATTTTATACAACAAAGATTGGGAGAAAAGGAATGGAAAGGGGATGAGGCAAAATGCATTGTCAAAATTTATGCAATTGTGAGATGTAATCTTTTGTGAATTTTGACAAACCAATTTATCTAACAAAGACAAACCAAAACAAAATATAGCATTTTTTCACATTAATTACTGTAAAAATAAAATGAAAAAAGACTATTTACCTTTAACATGTTAAGAGAGTTAGAACTGTTTGCACATGCTTTTAAGTATTTAAAAAGCTTTCAAAAGGGAAAGAACAAAAAAAAAGGAAAACCATACAAAAAAACACAAAAAAGATAAAAAAAAAAAATTAGCACATCACCATGATGGCAATATGAAACATCACTAAATGATAATGTTTGATGTCCTTTATAAATTGGCTGCCTAATTTTTTTTTTTTTTTTTGCCGATGTTCAAGATGTAGGTGACTATTGTCTTTGGGTGTTCCATCAAAGCTATTTCAACTTTCAAACTAAGCTATGCCATTAATAAAACATAAGAAAACTTATAATAATCGAAAATTAAATTTGGTCAGAAGATTTTTTTTTCTAAGAATAAAGGTAGGATATTATAAGTTTGATTGTAATCACAATATTAACATGTCAAAATGGTGAATAAAAGTAAGTACTTTTGGTAGTGAATTGGAATCATATATGAAATTCTATCCTAAAACAATTTTAGAAGAAATCTGAAAAGATGTGCAAGAGTGTAATATCATAACAGATGAATGGTCAAGTGAGTTTTTTTTATTTACCTAAAAATAACAAGTCGATTATATAGAATAAATTGTATTTGAGGATATGTAAATATTGGCATGTATCTTAATTGAAAAAAGGCATAGGAAGTCTTTCAAATTCTTGTTATAAAGCACTACTAGAGTGTTCTAGGCAATTTGGAATTCATCTTCATGAGTTAAAACACATTTCATATAAATTATTATTATATCTTTGACTTCAAACATGAGAGATTCATTATGTGCTACTACATTAGGCTTTGCAATCTTTGATAAACTATTTAATTAGAAATTGAAAATAATAAGTCAGATTGTATGAATTAGTTAATTGAGAGGTAGTAAAAATAACAAACTAAACAAAGTAAGCAAAAAAAAATCAAATTTGAGAGAAAATAAAGTCTGAGATGTTATAAAATACAATGATAAATGAGGGTAAAATTTTGGTAATTGAATACAGCAAAGTAAAATAAAAGAATAAGAAAATGGAAATGAAATGTTGATAGTCATATTAGTTGCTGCAAACTTGGTTGCAGTTTTAGTAGTAGTGGTTTTAAATCTTTTCGTTATAGATTTGTCTGGAAAAAGTTACCGTGCCATCAATCTGCCAATAGTAGATGGGTCCAATAACTGTGGTGTTTCAACAATGGAATATCAACTTTTGGTTAATAGAGTTGGTGAGGAGTTGTTAGTGTTGTAATTGCATGAAGGGTGGTTTAAATCTTGAATGATTCATATGAATTGATTAGTGCCACAACCCTTAAAAAGGCTTGGAGATTAGAAGCGAGGATTTCATGACTATGGTTCGAAATTTATCAATGTCTTGCAAGGTCATTTTTATTGTCACTCCTACAGTTTTTATCAAGGTTGTAGCTTTAAAGTATTCACTTATATCAACAGATAATTAAAGGTGATGCTACAATAACTCATCATTTTTTTGCATACTAATGTTTATGAAATGTTATGAATTTTGTTAATCATAAAAGTTTAGCTTTTAGTTTTCTTTTTTTTTCTCTTTATATTTGAATCATCACAATCGAATAATTTCTATGTAACGACTCCTATCTTGATTACATTAGGAGTCAAGAGATCATCTAGCATTTTAATTTTATTTTTTAATGATTTGATTGGTCTTAAAAGTATTATTTTATTCATCTGGTTGAGTTGCAATAATTATGTGAATGTTATGCCAATTAGGTTTTTTTATGATTTTTTCAAATAGTATTAATGACATTTGTGTAGTGTCATCTTTAATGAGAATTGTACTTTTGGCTTTGAATGTAAAAAAAATAAAAAATAAAAAAAACTTATTAGTAGGGATTTATCTAGGAAAAAAATGTAAAATGCCAAATTTACATTCATTAGTAACTTACAACAATAAAGGAATTTTTTCACCATGTTGTAAGCACCAAATTTTTTTTAAACAAAACTTAAGAGTATTGACACATTCATTGTATGCATTATAAAATCATCTATTGGTTGGAGCAACATCAATAATCTTGGCTTTAATGTTGAAAATTATATTTTGTCAATGAACAAGCGAATGTTGTAGTAAGTACTATTAAATGTGTTATTTTTACTTGCTATAACAAAGAAAAAAATAACAAAACCTATATGTTTCTTGAATTAAGACAAATAAATCTACAACGATTGCATTTTGCTTAGGTTTATGCTTTAGAGCGTTCTAAGAAGGATGATTTTGTTGTTGCAAAAGGCGTACATATATTGGATCAATTTTTATAACTAACAAACACGTGCCAATAAAGAAGCAGCATAAGTAATAAATCAATATAATATTTTGAAAAAAAGAACCAATCAGGAGACTATAACTCTCATATTACCCTTTTTTGAGGTTATTTGTTTTTGAAATATAGATCAACATAGAATTGGTTGCTAAATTCGATGCCAAATAGATTTCTCCTACATGGATAGATCGAAAACATGGCAAAAAAAAAAACAATTTTATAAAGACTAAAAAAGGTTATAAAGAAAAGGCTTAGCCAAAGTAATAGACCAATGAATTTTTTTATCATTATTCTAGTAGAGATGAGCATACAATTCTTCATTCATTGAGCAAAGGTTTCTTTTTTTATTATAGATGTCATGGCATAATAAAAAACTATTTTTAAATAATATCCGTTATTTATAGACTTTAATTATTGTCATTAAATAAAAAAATAGATAATAGGCAGCTAATCATGTAAATATATTAAATAGCATACAGTATAATGCTTAAGCCAACAACAAACCTCATATCTTGAACAGATAAATCTTATTTGATAACATCTTCAAGTTTGTTATTTAACTGAACTTGTCTCATAGGTGCAATTAATACCAAAACTCCAATGTAATCTATTCCAACAATAAATCAATAAACTAAGGGAAAAAACTATCTTAATTATAAATTTAATTAGGGAAATAACATGATAAGTTGTCTTGACTAATTTTGTCATTGAGCTTGTCATAGGGATGAAGTATGGAGTGAGGTTCACTTATATTTTTTCAACTTGATTTGCTTTGGTAAAATAGATATTAAATAATCCAGGTATAACTTGTAGTTATACTTGTAATTCTTAAATTCAAATTGAGTCAATGAGTACAAATAACCTTAATTCAAAATCATTTTGAATAAAAATGCATCGTATCTTTTTATGAAAAATGCATTGCATTTTTTTTAAAAATGATGTTCATGTAATTGGAACTTAAAATGTTCATTCATGGCAATGGAATTGTTGATTCCATGAAAACCAAAGTTTTTTAAAATTTGATTAAAGTGGTCATCAATTCCTATGAACTTAAGGCTAAAGACATTATTTGGTTCAGCAGGATTCACACATTTCTAAAGCCTAGTTATTTTGAATTTAATATTCTTTAAAGGTTAGGAAGGATCAACAAGCTCACTAAAGAGCTGATAGCTCATGGTTGAAAACTTAAGGGAATATTGTGATTAATCAAAACAAAGCATGATATTTTGCACAATATAAGCAAATAAGACATAAAGAAATAAAATATTAGTGAAATTGGTAAAATAAATTAGACAGCATGCTTGAATTGTAGCCAACAAAAAAATATATAAAAATTGGATCACGAACTTAATCAATCACTAATTGGAACTTAAATTATATAAAACTTCCTTGTAAACAATGTTTTTTATTTCATCATTTAATCCTGCATTTTTATCATGAATTAGAATCTTTAAACCTTACTTGGATGTTTCTCATGAAAGAGCTACATATATTTGACTATGCATAAAACTAGACTTAGGCAAGTAAAGGCCAACAATATCTAACGTTTGTCTTTGACTTTTGTTAATGGTCATCCTATAACAAAATCTTACAGAAAATTACGTTATATTTAAAACAATAGGTCATTTCTAATGTTTAACTATTAGAATAATTCTAAGAATAAAAACTTTATTACCAGCATGAGTTTCAAATATAATCCCACCCTCAATAACATTTTAAGCTAATTAAGTTACTACGTCTAGTACCATTGCATAAACCTGAGCGTTGATTTATATTTCTCAAAAGCATGCTAACAACACCTATTTTCAAATTCAATTCATAGTTAATAATATTAAAAAATTTTAAAAAGTTAAAATATTTAATAAGATAAAGCAAATACTAATTGGTTATTTGTTTTAAATCTTTTTAAATATAATCACTTTTCAAATACATTTTAATCTCACCTGAAAACAAATCAAGGATATAAGAATTGATCAAATTCACACTTTCATAATAGAGAGTAACAATTACCTTTTTTTTCACATAGCAAAGATCTAAGTAATTATACTAAAAATCATAGTACACTGTAAAGACTATGCTACCTATTGAATCACCAACATAATGATCTAGTAGATCCTGATGAATTTTTGTTTAAGTTTCCTCATTTTTATTTTCACATACTGTACATTCCATATTCGCATCACTTATATCCAACAATCACTAATTGAATTCTACAATCTCGACCCCATTTACCTTATCTAGATTTTGTTTATAAAGTATTATGTTTATCTTTAAATGGAATATGTTGTAATTAGCTTACAATCTAGATTGATTTATTAAAGCATCCATAATATCTATCTTTATTCTTGTTTGGACAATAGGTAACACTTGACTGAAATTTCTACCTAAAATAATAGTTTTACCTCTAAACGGTTTTTTCCATTGGAATAAAAATGTCCTCTATAAGTACATCCTTCAATAACTTGTCTAAAGCCTTAAAATAATTCCAATAAACCATAAAAGTTTCATCCCAAAGTATCAAACTCTTTCTTTGAATCAACTAAGCAAGTTGAGTTTTTTTTTTTATTTGACATGTGAAACATTCATTAATTCTTAAATGAATCTTGAACCAAGAATGTGTTGTCCAACCCCCTAAAAACAACAAAGAAGCAATGCCAAACAAAGCCACCGCTAGCACAATTCTCCTAATTGATATAATTCCATAAATAAGTATATTCCATAAATACATTTTCCTTATTCCTTCATAATTATTAACAAAAAAACATTTTCCTTGTATTGGTATTAACCAATAGCTTTACAAATTCATAAATCTTCATTTGCTTTTCATTTAGAGTAGATAACAGTTGCGAATGCTAATATTAAAGCTTAACCAAGTTATAGTTCAATTTCTCGTAGATTAGTCTATCATTAATCCTACATAAACTCAATTCTTTTGGCATATACAGTTTATACTTAGATAAAGAATTATAATTTTTATTGAAAATCTGCTTAAGAGCAATCAAGACATTTTTTTAATTCATTAACTAAGACTGAATAATCATCCAAATGCAACTTTCAGCTTATATTCAATATCTTTAGCTTGTAAATCTCTAATTCTATTCCTAAAAACCAAAAGCATCTCTAACCTAACAAAATATAACAATTATAACAAAAACCAACCTAACTTCTTCGATTGATGCGTAGTAAGAACCTTAAAGTAAAGCATCATTTCATTCTCGATCATCACCCAATAAACCTAATGCATAACATATACTTTGAAATGTAAGATACATGATCCCATAGTTTTTTACTTTTTAAGTACTATTCAACAAAATCCAAAAATAATACAACTCATTGGAGATAAGGTACACATGTAATTTTGCCTATAGATTTTCCTTGTGTCTAGACTGTCGTTCTTTTATCTTATCATTCCAAACCCATTTTATAAGAAATTTCAACATAATAAAAGTCTAGCTTTTTCATGCACTTGATTCACATACATCCATTGAATCAACATTGTTTTTTGAACATGTGGCCTTTAGATAACAGAAGAAAAATCTTTTTTATCATTGAAATATAGATTCTGCTCATTAGGTAGATGCACAAACAAACTTCACACACTTGACTCTCTATGATATATGTAAAAAGTTTCCAACAAGCTTCATAAGCATATAGATACTGATAATCAAAATAAGATTTAACTTTAACAACTTCAGTAGGACGTTGCTAATTACTTTGGTTTTCACATGACTAAACACTTTCTAGAATAGTCCTTAATCAATCATGTCATTTGTTTATGTACGTAAATAAGTACTTGATGGCCCTAGTTTTGCGACGAAACTCTAAATTGATATAAACTTCATATTTAACAATTAGATCCACATTGTATGTGAGAAAGATCTATTAAGCAGTTCAACCCCATTTCTAAATGCAACATTTTTTTGAATAGTTGTTTTCCTAATTTTATACAATGAAAATCGATTTTCATTGATTTTAGTCTCAAATTGAAACTTCTTTTGAAAAAGTTTAGAACAACATCCTTTGAACATTTGTAGTGTTTGAGAAAATACGGTACCACACAAGGCATGGATCTTAAACTTCATAACAATTTCGTTTCTCCTTTAATCAAATCTCTTATTAGGTATTTTAGCAGATATAATCCTATCAATTTCATCACTTGTCATTAAGATGTAACCATAAAAGATTATAAGCATGAGGTAGCCCGCACATTTAAAATTCAATTATATAAGCCACTAAATAGAACATTACGTGAAAAAGAAGAATTAATGAACTATTCTTTGAAAATATAATAAGCACATTATGATAATCATAACAACAAAGGTAAAATAAACTAACCTACCATAACATGAACAAAATGATTCTTCTTTGCTAAATCATCCATAAAGTATTGTAATGTAATCTTGAAATGACATAATGTCAAGCTTATCGTTAGTTTGTTGACTTGAAATTAAAGTCAATGATTCTTGGATTTTTAGCCATCGAGCCTTGCATGTGAATGTTATGAATAAATCAAGATAATCATAAAACCTATAAGTAGCTATTGCATTTTGGTAGTTCTAGAATAAATATCGAGGACTAGCTATAAAATTTGTTGACAATATGACTCGTTTACCAATAGAATTACCCTAAAGCTCACGTTTTACTATTGAATCCCTAATATTTTTATTCATTTCATATCTAATAGCTTTCTAATTATCTTTTATAAACTGGAGTCGTATTTTCTTGACACTATCATATGCATTTATAACAAAATGTTGAAATAACCTATCACCTCACAACAAAGTATCACTTAAGCCTATTTTATTTTGAATAATGTATGCATAATATTCACTTATTGTCAATATTTTTTTTTCATTTACCCTTTTCTTTCTTAGGCCAATTAACATACTTGATATACACATTATAATCATTCTTACCATAAGAAAATAAGATAGGATATTGCAAACCCATAAAAGAATAATAAAGATCATTGATTTTTTTCAAACCATTGAATCTATGATCAACGATTATAACTTATTACCTATCGTACTTACCTATATCTTCCACTATGAATGCAATAACATCATGCCCATTAGAGGGATATAAGTTCTATATATTTATTTTTTTGTGCCTATCAATTTTAACATCATAAGAATATAGTCAGAATGCTTAAACTTATCTCTAGTTAGTCTAAACACTTTAACAACCTCATTGTTTGCATCAAGTATCTTGATCAAATCATCTACAAAGTGGGTCAACCTTTGAACCTTTATCAATACTCCTAAACACAAACATTTTATTTGAGATCTCATTTTTAATATTATATATGTACATCAAAGTAAATTTAAGATTCTAACCAAGAAGGGATAGTAAAGACCTAGTTATATGATGATTTTATCCACGGATCTTAAAAACATAAGAGTTTACTCTATTATTGATACTATTATCGACTTTACTTCAGTGAAGTAAATTAGTGCATAAAATTGTATATTTTTATGTTATCCTTAAAATTTGTAAATCTACTTTTTTTGACATATTTGAGTAAATTATCTAAATATTTTGAGTTTTTTTTAAAGCAACCAACCAACAATTTCTTACTGACAGCATAATGTAAATGTAAGATTTCATATTTGCTTTCAAATATCAATTTTCTTTTCGTATCACATCATAACATCAAAAGGGACAAACACACTTAGGACCATCAAAATAAAAGCTATAAAACATGTTCTTGAACAAAAGAAAAATAGTAAATAAAAATCTTATCAATATCACACTAAACAAACCAAGCATATTAAATTATCAATGAATAAATTATAAAAAATTTAATCTAACTTATTTGAATGTTCATTCCGTCTTTTCTCCCTACCACAAACACTTAATTGTTCTTGATCTTCTATCCAACTATTATATCATACTTGTCATTTAAAGACATTAAAGGTGAAAACATAAAACTAAATATAAGTCAACTATTGCCATATAATTAAAAGAGAAAAAAACATAAGAATAGCCTCAAATGAATGAAACATTACCAATAGATTTTTGTGACAACCAAGCCTAAACCTAAACCATGTCTAGAAGAGCTTGTCGAACCATCCTATTAAAACTCAAACTTTTTTTTATTTGATATATGAGTAATTGAATCCCTTGCAACAATAAACTTAGATGTTTTAATTGGAATTGTCTCTATTTCTCCATTAACACCAATAGTTGAATGTAATGATACATGAGACTAATATCTATTTTTTACATTAAAATTGAAAAAAACATGTCTCAATACATCATTAGTAGACCTCTATTAAATCATTTATTAAACCTGAAGGTTTTCTTCTCTTAACTTGTATATCATTAAATACCATAATACTCTTATCATTGGCCTGATCAACACGTTTATTATCTTGATCCCCATCAGTAACAAGCTAAAAAAAAGTACCTAAGCAAGGTTTTCCTACTTTCTCAACCTACTAAACCATAACATTTACAATCTCCTAATCTTATTCTCCTTTACTCAAGTAATAAGATCCATGGCTAAACACTACTACTGAATAGACAAAACTTTCAAGCAAATATAAAAAAAGCAAAAAAAAAAAATATAGCACAACTTACAGGAAAAAAACAAGCAATCAGGAAAAAAAAAGCAAAAAATGAAACTGACGCATTAAAAAACAATTAAACCAAGATAATGAATCTAAAAAATAAAACAAAGACAACTAAAAAAAAGTAACAACAGTAGAAAAACAAAAACTTAACTTGAAATTTAACTCAAACTTAATGAACTAAGAACTTTTAATAATAAAAGGAAAAATATAATAATAATTTTAAAAAACCATTTTCAATCAAACTTTAATATAAAGTAATAAAAACCAAAAAAATTTCACTTAACCTTTTTTCCATCAATCATAGAAAAAGTATAAACTAATCAAGATAGCTAAAAGAAAAGACCAAATGATTAGAAATGTAGGATGCTAAAATCAATCTAACACAAAAATGACTTAAAACCAACCATCAAAAGAAAAACTCTAATATAAAGTAATTTTAAACTACAATTAAACAACATGCAAACTCAAGAAAAATATAACTCAAAATTGAAACAAGCAACAATAACAGAGAAAAGCCTTAGCTGTGTACTCACCTTAAATCAAAATAGCAAATAACTTTTAGCAATTCTTGAAGAAAAAATAAAATATTAATCAAATACAAAAACAAAACTATTTTGGAACAATATATAGCCAAAAAAATCTCATTCTAATTATTATCCGTCATTGACAAAAAAGTATAAATTGATCGATCAAAAACACAAAATGATTAAAATAATCAAAATGTTACCAATTAATCTAAAAAAACAAAAAACTATTTTGGAACAACATGCAGTAAATAAAATCATATTCAAACTATTATCCATTATTGACAAAAAAGTATAGATTGATCAACCAAACATCCAACAAACATATAAAATGATGAAATAAATCAAAATGTGGCCAACCAATTTCATGTAAAAAGAAAAAAAAAAAACATCATAACTAATTGCCCAAAACATTCCTTACCAATCAAAAAAAGAATATTATCATTAAGTTATTTCAAATCAAAATAAAACAATATGAAAACCTCAATAAAAAGTAATTAAAATTAAGATAGAAAGAAAAAAAAACATTAAAAAAAACCAAAAAAAAAGTTCACACCCCATTTAGCTATTTAACTCTATAAAGCCAAAACCATTTTAAGAAAACAAACAATACAAGCAAATTAAATTCAAATTAACAACAACAAAAGAAAAAAAAAATATTTTACCCAAAATCAGAGAGAGAAAAAAGGAACAAAATAGTTCAAGAGAAGTAAGTAATGAAAAAAATGAAATGAAAAAAATACATCAATAATAACTTGAGAATAACATAGAGCCCCACACAAGTTGACATCATTATCTATGTTTTTTACACTAAAATTTCAGTTTTTGAATCCTCATTAATGTTGCAAATTACCTGACACTGAAATCTCTTACAAGAATAAAATATTGAAGTCTACAAAAACCAAATGAAGCTTTAAAAAATTAGAACAAAAAATGATTTCAGCCAAAAAAAAAAAAAACAAAAAATGGACAACTGTCAAGTTCAAGATCTTTTAAGGATCCTTTTAATCTAATGGTATATAGAATTTTTTTTTTATTTTACTTTTGAAGTTACATTTTTACACTACGAATTATTGTAGTGAGATTGAGTATAAATCTTTTTAAAATTATTTTTATTTTTAAAATAATTTTCATTTTTTTATTTTTTAAATTCTAAAAAATACGTTTAATACATGAAAATAAAATATTATTTTCAAAAATGAAAATTGAGGTAGGTTTTTCACTATTGGTTGTAAGGTCTTTCCTATTTGGGTAACAATTTTTCTATTTGCCTGTTGGCCTATTGGCTTCATAGTTAAAAAGGACCAAATCTTTTTTGTTAAATTGTCTATGTTTAATCTTAGAGTTGTAATACTTAAAAAATTGTTGGGCCCAAACGATATTGATTACTACTGAGTCATCTTATCTCATGTTTCATCTAGGAGGTCAGGTTCAAAAGTGTTTCACATTCCAAAATGACAAGTTATTATGATCGCCCAAAGGATACTAGGCGTCATTTCTAAGGTCAATAACCCAACCCGTCACTGGTGGGTTCTGACCCAATCCGACCCCATAGGATCGATTTTTTTTTAAAAAATCGAGTTTCGGGTCAGGTCGTGTCGTGTCATGTCGGGTTTGGGTTTTAAGTAAACTCGACTCCGACCCGATATTTATATAAAAATTAATTTTTTAATTATTTATTTAATTTTTTTATTTATATATATTTATATAATTATATATTTAAATATTTATATTTAAAAATAATATTTTATTAATTTCGGGTTGGATCAGGTCGGGTACGATTTATACAATATCGGGTCGGGTATGAAAAAAATTAAAAAAATTTCAGGTCGAGTCGGGTTCGAGTTTGATAGATACAAAGTCGGATCAGATTTAGGGTGAGCAAAAACTTGCCTCAACTCAACCCGTTGCTAACCTTAGTCGTTTCTTCCTTTTAAGTGCCTTTGGCATTATCTAACTTTTCTTTAATTGATTTTACCATTCATTGATTCCATTTAAATATGGCAATGATATGAGGTGAATCTTGCTTCCATTGTCATTAACTCAAAATTCTAGAATTCTTACCTAATTCTTGTCCAACCTCACTCAGAAGAGTGTCTCCCTAGCTTCGATCTGCCTCGACCTAATATCAAGCTATTAAAAATTTATGATCACAAATTCAAGCTTATTACATAAAGCTTTTTGCTACTAGTAAAACTTCATTTCATTATTAATTACTAAACATTACATCATCAATTCAAACAAACATTTTCCAAGACAAGTAGAAACAAAATATACACGAGTATTTTTCTATACTCATCCTATCGCAAAATCCTTTTACATTAATGAAAGAGTAAGAAGTAAGAAACATATCTAGAAAAATAAGAAACAAGCTTTTAAAAGGTAAATAAAATAAAGGGAAAAACAAATAGATCTAGAACAATGAACAAAACTCTTGGAGTTATATATATTTATATATATTTAGAAAAATGGATAACCAATTTAGATAATATAAAATCATTAGCTATGGCCATATAAAAGTTATAATCCAAAAAATTAGTGGCAACAACCGAAAGTTGCTGGTGAGTGGTGATAGGTTGATGACCTTACTTTGGATGAATCTATTGGGAAGGAAGTTGTTAGATGGATGGGAGTGACCCACTAAGCTGGTAAGCCTGTTTGTTTTCAAATTTCTTATAGATCTAAAAAACTAAGATAGAAAGAGGGAATAGATGGATGATGAAGCAAGTGGGAAAGAATAGATGGACGATGAAGCAAGTGAGAGGGAAGTTGTTGGGTGGATGGACGAGAAAAAAATTGTAAATTTGAGATAAAAAGATGGAAGCTGAGGTTAGAGGCAAGAAAAAATGAAAAAAATAGAGAAACCCTAAAAATATTATATATAAGGGCATTTTGATAAAAAATCTCGGGTCAGGTCAGTGCGAATTTCATGTAAATTTACCTCTAACCCATCTCCAAATTAAAAAAAAAAAAAAATCGACCCGATATGTTACCAAATTTTTTAAAAAAATCGATCTTATAAGGTAAATTTGGTCAAGTCAAAACCTGATGATTTCAGGTTGATTTATCATCCCTAATTTCACTTGCTCATCAGTTCATGGGCAAGCTATAAAATTATGAATGGAGGTGATTTTGAAACTTACATAGAACTTGTTTAGCTTGTTTGCTTGTAATTGTGGGCCATTGTCAACCACTAAAGTATTTGACAATTCAAATGTACAAACAATTGACTTCCAAATGGAGTTTTCCTATCACTTTTTTGATAGTTGTGGTTACTGGTTTTGCTTCTACCCACTTTGCAAAATGTGTTAATTAAATATTACGAAGCTTGCAAATGTAGATATTTTTTAGTAGTTGTTAATGAACTTATTATGGATTAGTTTTGGTCTTGCCTTTCAAGCCTTGTATTGAACCAAAACTAGAGCTTTATTGGAAAGAAGAAATAGATTCAAGACATGCTGCAAATGTCACTTTTGTTCAAGTTTATTTTGTCTCTACTAATTATGGTATGCAAAAAGCATAATCGAAATACATCTAGGATACAATAAAGCCTTGTTTGATGTTACTTTATACTTATGATATTAAACCACTAAACACCTTTGGTTTGAGACAAGGCTTTATACTTTATACTTACGTTTTGAACAAGGCTTTTTGCAACAAACAATGACAGACAATTACCCTATATTTGAGGGTGAACGGGAGGATGATAAAAAAACTATAGAAATTTCTTGAATGTGTTTTAACCATCTCTATTTATAGAGATTAATTGAACTCAAAGATTGTAACTTTTTGATTAATTTGTTTCAATCAACAATCATTTCTTTTGATTAAAACATATCTTTTTAAATAATTATAAATATAATTATTTATGTGAAAGATTATTATATAAAAGAATATAACTCATTCTAAAAGAAACCATCCATTTCATTCGAAGAAATATTTTTTTGAACTAGAACATTCTAATGCCCATCAGGGCATTCAATTGCCCCTTCCAAATTGCTTTTCCAAGTTAGCGAAGTCGACTTTCTCGAATAAGGAGGTTGTCTGACTCCAAATGTTTGTGTATGGACATTCAAATTCCCTAAATAGAACTCTCAAAGAGAAAGTATTTAACTGCCCATGGAAAAGCATTCGAATGCTTTAGTCTAAATTCATGAAATTAATTCTTTTAGCTTCCGAAGCTTAGTGAAAGCTTTATTGATTCTTGGTTTCTCATTTTCTTAACATATATCAAGCTTAATTAACCATCTTTCACTATTTTGAAAATCAAACGAAATGATTGTGGGCTAAGAACAACTTCATCCGAACTTAAGAAGGCATTTCAACAAGGGTGAAGGGCCTCTGTACAGAGTATCCTATAGAGGTACATATCTGGTTGGCTTGTTCTGGAGTTTCGTGGCTTTTAGGGGGTAAAAGGTAATACGCCATCTTTCAGGAATGAAATAATAGGAGTCATTCAGCTACATTTATTTGGAGATATCGAGGGTCCTAACTGCCATGCCAACCCTCGGGGAGGCGACCTGCTTGAGAAGGACTTTTTCTCTTTTCACTATCACATGTGTCGATGATAATTTGGATAGAGAATTTGCATAAATGTTTTAAGTGATAGATGCAATTTTGTTTTGTGTTAACTTATAATATATATATATATATATTTATTTATATTTATATTTATATGATTTATTAATTTTATTGATGAAAAAAGTGTAAATTTTTTTTTTTTAATTTTGTCAGTGTCTAATAAAAAATTTTAGAATTGTCCAAAGGAAATATTTTCTTCAAATTTTGTTATTTTTTTAATTTTTTGAGATATCCATGAACACGTTTGCACAAAAAATGAATCCGCCAATGTGAAGTATGGTGACAAAAAATTTGGATACACATATACACAAGGCTTATCGAATATTGATCACTAAAACTATAATTAAAAATTCAATATTTAACTGAAAGATCAGAAAACTGTAGATAGATTTATCATGCTTTAATCAGTTCCCTCTCATCCCTAGTTTCAAACAATGGGAATATAATGTCAGGGAATCAAAGCTGACCAGATTGATTTCACTCTCTCGAGAACACTAGCAATGATCAAGCATGTGTCTTCAGTTTATCATGTTTTAATTTGAACCATGCTACTTTCACTGTCTAAAATGTTCATGCAAGATTTGTATTTGTGAGAGGATTTGGCCGAAAATAACGAGCACTCCGGCCTCTTACGGCTCCTCTGCACTTCCCAGAAAATAATAAGCTGGAGAAAACAAAAACAAGAAACCCTAGCGGAGTAGAAAATTTATTTTTCTAGGACGTTGTATAAATTGCTCTTTATCTAACATGTGATGCATTCAATGAAAACCAACATTGCTTTCACTCCATCTAATAATTCAGATTGAAGGGGACACGTGAGAGCACACCAAAGAAAAGATTAAAAAAAAAAAAAAATCCTATTGTGGGTATCATCCATATTGAATGCTAATCACACTGAATGTCACCATTGCTATGTATATTAACTTCACGGTATGTCCGAGACCAAAAGGCCAATTCCTTATTTCCCAGATGCTCTAACATAAGTCCCTTAAAATGTGATGGAATCAGATTAAAAACGAAAGGCGCGATATTGGCCGTAAGAAAGTTATTGTGCTTATAAAATTAAATGTATTGATTTGATAGACATTTTTTTACAGATTCGACTAAACAAATCTCCTCAGGTTTTTTCCGTCTACGCAGAAAGATCCGTTAGTTGATAGCTTCTTAATCCTTCTCTAATACATCCTTGTCATACCATACTGAACGGTTCCAACCTTCCTATGAGTAGTGGCAGTTACAGCAGCACCTATTCCACCATATTGAGCTTTCGCCTGCAACAAGTTTGTATCAATGGAGATTCTGTCATCAGCAGGTTCCACCTTGTTCACTCTGGTCATGAAAAACGGGTTTGAGTCGATATTGATAGCTATATCTGGTGTGAATTTGGCTGCCATGCCGCATTGTGGAATTTGTCTAGTTTGGGGGGGCAACTCCCTTTCAGACTCCATTGTCGATCTTTCTTGCTTTCCAGTGGTAGATTTGTGATAAGAATATGCCGGAAGAACAGGCTGGGGAGGAAGAACTGTGCTTCTCATGCATGTTCTTGGATCATAGGTATCTTTCATGATTGCTCCATTCTCGTAAGGCACAACTGGGCCTACTACCTTTCCTGGTTTGGCTGAATAGAGGGCATATTTCGGTTCAACTACTATGTAAATACAAGGGGCAAAAAAAAAAAAAAAAAAGAGCAAAGGAGAAAGGAGGGGGTGAGCTAGGATAGTCTAAAAAATACCTTGTGGGATTCTTTGTTGTGCCTGCAATGTTCTTGATAAATGTACGGGAACAGCTTCAGTTTCCCTGGAACTTTTGCTGTATGCCTCTTCTGCATTTTGCCTCTCTTTTAGGGAATTGATGCTTGGTTGCTCTTTGGGGCAAATTGCATTAGAATGTACAATTGTTGACCTGCATATTCATGGGATTAAAATGCCAACCATCAAAATTAAAACAAAAGATAATGTTGTCCTAACAACAGCCTATTCCCAATAAAAGTTAATAACATAAAAAATTACGTCCTACCAACCACCTATATTCCTTTCTTTCGGCCCAAAAAAGAAAAAACAGCCTATATGTCGAAGGTGACCTAGCATGGTAGTGGTGAGGAAAATTAATGTTTTCAAAACAACATGAAGCTACCACCATCCAATATTCAAAAGAGCCAAAAAAAGAAAAACAAACCCAGACGAAGAGAAAGCAATCCTGCTATTAGATTCAAGTAAAAAATCCAAAGGAGAGTTGTGCAAAGAAATTGCCTTAAGATTTTACAATAAGATCCCATACGAACATTAACTAGGCATCAACTGAAACATAAAAACATTGCATATAACATCACGAGCAAACTATATGCCCAGCCTTAACTCATTATGTTCTGATTGTGTTCACAGGCATGCAACTATGCAAAAACCAATCTTTACAAGAATATTGTCCTCTACCTCAAGTTTTTTAGAATAACTTAATCATTCACTTGTTCATGCACAATTATTGAGTTCCAAAACCCCATTTAAGCCTGAGCTCGTTTAACTATCTAGTGGAAAATTAATTTCCCCAATGTCATGTTACTCAAAATCTGAAACCAGAGTTACTAGGAATGAAAATGAGCCTCCATGCAGCTTTGGCACATGCTTATTTGCTTTTAGAGAGTGAATCTATGCATAGTTAGCAGCTTTAGCTTCATCGTTTTTGTTTCTAATTCAACATTTCAATAATGAGAATTAGGGCTTTTGGAATGCAACAGGAACCTAAAATTAAAATAATAAGATATTATTTGGTATTAATAGCATTAAGAGTTCAATTCTTCATATTCCCCATTTAAGACTATGAAGTGGGTGTTTGACCTGGTTTATCGAAGAGCTCTTCTATTACAAAAGTAGAAGCAGGGTGTTTGGCAGTCAAACTTTAAAATTTTTTAACTTACACAGGAAACCCATTTGAGCTCTTAGAATAAGCTAGAATAAAGCTTCTTGAAGAAACATTAATGTGTAGCAACAAACATATAATGAGAGTCTCTTTACATATGTTATTTTACCCTTCAATGAAACATAAAATTATGAGCAGAATTATATTATCTACATTCTTCCATTTTATTATGCTCAAGTTTTTTTTTTTTTTTTGATTTTACTGTTTTCTATTTGAATTGTTTTAAATGGTAGAAGTTTTATTTGTTAATTTCCAGCATGCTTTCACCTTGAACTCAATGTTTATTGCTGAAGCAAATACCAGGTAGTGATTGGCAGATTAACAAGTATTTCTATAATTTACTCTTATAAGTTCTCTTTTTAATTACAGGCAACAACCTCAGTCATCTAATAGTTAATGACACTTGCACAACCAAACAACACCAAAAACTACACTAAAGCCTGCCCTAACTATAACCATCTTTATTTGCCCAAAAATAATCTAGATGCACTGATTTATACATTCCATCCAAATAAATAATAGCACATTTTCCACACACAACATACATATAAGGATCAATGCTTTAGTGTCATGCACACATACTCAATGCATGATACAATATATTAAGTGAACCAAACAGCACATGGGCACGAGTAGTAGTATTATTTCAAAGTCCAAACCATAACTTTTGGCCATTGTAATAACAAATTGAAAGTAAAAATTAGAATATATGTATATCTACCTGGGAAGAGAGACATGCTTTCTTTCAAGTGGGATAACTGGCCCACTTTTACCACCATTTTCCTCAAGATGTGCGAACTGCTTTCTGAATTGATCAACAGCACTACATAAAAATATACATTAGAAATAAACTATAAGTGGCAGAAGAGTGATTACTAATGAATCTCGGTAAGATTTAAATAATGAGAAAAGCAACAAAAACACTAAATAAAACCTTGGATAGAGAAAGTTTGTCCTCTCAGTTCCATTCATATAGTCTTTAAGCAGCTGAGGATGGTATTCCAGTATCTCACGGAAAATTAGCTCCCGTATATCCTCCTTTGTGACCCTTCGCCTCTCAAACTCAAATTCCATCTTTGTTATTGGCTGACAAGAAGGCTCCCTCTCAACTTTTGCCAGTCCCTTAAAGTATGGATCGGCAAGGGCCTGAAACATACCAAATCAAATGATATCATTGTTATAAATTTAATAAGTAAAATGATACCATATACGTAATAGTTAAAAGAAATTTGCAGCACAAAATTTTCAGGGAGAAAACCAATACTTTACTGTAAAACAACAAACCTCTTCAGCAGTTGGCCGGTCTTTTGGATCAAAGGCAAGCAACCTTTGCAGTAGCCGTAGGGCCAAGGGATCTGCATTTGGAAATTTTTGTTCAAATGGAACGAGTTGTTTTTTTCTCATGCTTGTTAAGTATCTTCTTGCCTTTTCATTTCGAACCTGTGAACAACAAGAAATAAAAGTTAACAGTAGTCATGTCTTGATGATCAAAAACTGCTCAGAAGTCTTAATATGCATACCCGAGAGATGGTATCTAACGAAGGTGTACCAAGCAAATCAGTCATCAAATCCAGCTGGTGAACAACATTTTTCCCAGGAAAAAGTGGCTTCCCAGTTAATACCTCAGCAAAGATGCATCCTATACTCCATATATCAATTGCAGGTGTATACTGCATTAATGTGAAGTAATAAGAACAGGAACAAGAAATTGGACAATAAACAGAAAAACCATCATGCAGCATCCATTCGAAGTAATAAGTACATGAATCAAAAATTGGAAAATGAAAAGAAATCCCATCATATAGCATCCATTCAAGGTAATAGGAACATGAATCAAAAATTGGAAAATAAACAGTAAATCATCATGCAACTACTTGATCTGGTACGTTACTAACATGGGATAGGATTTATATTTATAGGATGACGGATACCTCTGCACCATAACTCACATGCTAAGTTGCTATTAAAATGGTCTTTTAATAATATTCTAAATCTATATTTGAGGCTCGTAGAATCATATGGATAAAGTACATGTGCACTTTTAGAATTTTCTATTACAAAAAGGAGAAATTTCTACTAAAATCTGTACTACTCGTCTGAATGTGTTGTTCTATAAACAAGTCCTTATTGTGTAAATTATCAACACCATCATTTCAAAAAACACTTGAATTCATTAAAGAATAAAAAGTATGGAATTAGAAATTACTTTAGTATAGGAAAAAACAATTCTTGAGTTTAGAAAAAATTCAGAAATTTCATATTAAAACTAAGATAGATACTTTGTTTCATTTTTTTTACTATTAGTAAAAGCAACGAGAAAAAAAAAAGAATTATTTCACGACATAAATTGCTATGTTAGCCACATGCTATGAAATTCTTATCAACTTAACAATTCACCTACAAGCATTTTAAAGAGAACTTATGCGCTAATCAACATATCTGTTAAAATAGCCACACTGTTAAATTTAATAGCTTGATCCAAATGAAAGAAACAAGTAGATAAGATATAGATAGATAAGAAACTGAACTTGAAAGAAATAGCATGCACCAGAGAATGACCAAAGCTTTACTACATAAAATGCAACATAGATCTAGAAGATATCTTCATCTAATATAAGCTCCATATCACATGATTTTAAGTTTTTAGTGTTCCAAACTTTAATGGCTATACATAATAACCCCTTTACCTTAGAGAAAAAGGATCCACAGAGCTCAGGAGCTCTATACCATCTTGTAGCAACATAATCCTGTAAATGTACCACAAAAATGTCTACATAAATCAGCTCTTGTTATTGTGATAGATGTAGGCAATAGTTAAATATGAAAACATAAAAAACTAGTTATTCTAAATGACATACCGTCCAGAATATCGTCGTTGGTGTATCATTGAATGCAACTCTAGCTAAACCAAAATCGCATATCTTAAGTTTGCAGTTTGCATTTGCCAAAATATTCTTTGGTTTTAAATCTCGATGATAGACATTCGCTGCAACCAAATAGGTAAATATCAGATACATTCTGCAGTCTACAAATATAATCTACCCTGGCCACAAGACAAGACATTGAGGTTGATTTGAAAAGGGGAAAAAAAGGAAAATGGAAAATGGAAAATAGTAAAAAGGAAAAATAACAGCCAGTTACTTGCGTATAATACATGCTAATAGAAGCAGTTGTTACCAAAGATGAGTACAACTGAAAGGATTAGCTGAAAATTGAAAACAAACCATCGAAAACTTTAAAATAATTGGACTAGAAAAAAATATTTATGAGAAAAATGTTTACCAAATATTACGGCATAATGGTAGATGTTTGATAAAAAAAAAAAACTATAATTACCATTAAAATGGTCAGACATGACAAATCTTATTTTTGACAACATTACACCACCTATAATTATCAAAATTGATCAACCCAATCAACACAGTTATAGCTATAACCAAGTTCAAGACTCAGACAATGCAATGGAGCCAATATAGAGCTACAATTACCAGTATGAATATACTTCAATGCACGAAGTAGCTGGTAAAGAAAAAACTGGTAGTGTTCTCTAGTCAAGTCATCATTAGCTTTAATAACTTGATGAAGATCTGATTCCATGAGCTCAAAAACAACATAAATATCTTTGAAGTCCCTTCGTGAAGGAGGGAGCATAATGTGTTTAATCTCAACAATATCAGGATGCCGAAGAAGTCTGAGCAGCTTTATCTCGCGAAGAATTCGGGCAGCATCAGAAATATGCACAAAAATATCATGTATTTTCTTTATAGCCACTTTTTCACCCGTATGGGTGTCAATTGCTGAGCACACAACACCATAACTGCCTTTTCCTATAACTTCTTGAATCTTATATCTATTGGCGTCACCATATTCAGAGAAAAAGTCCATCTCTGTTGAACTCTGTGGCACAAAAATGCAAGTAAGACAAGATTGCCAAGCATATACTTTTCACTAAATGCAAGGCATGTAGTCCAATATAGCACGACCTTATACATATCCACAGGTTAATACATGCAGGAGTTGAACCATTCAAATTCATTACCAATGAAAGTGCTCCATTTAACTGGAAACATAGTTCAATATACAAATGTAGGACAAAAAGATAATGAAAATGAAACCATTAACAACAAACAGAAAAGGACAAAAAGAAGGAAAAAAAAAACACGGCAACAGCATCAATAAGACAATCTATTTTAAACTCATCACTGTATGACGGTATGTACCTGAAACAAAACCAAATAACTCCCAACAGCCAGTCTACAGTTTTCTTCTTTTTGATAACTATATCATCATACAGACTTTAAATTCATAAGCTAAGCAATTACTTCCAAAACCGCAGAGGCAACTAGTCTTCAAGATGAAAAGAAAAAGAAAAATCAAAATTTTAGAAAAATTACAAAAAAAAAGGATGATAATAGGCGGGATAATATTTTTTTTTTTATAAATAATTAAGTTTCAGAATGCCTGCATAGCAAACGGGTTGGAAAGGAAGACAAACTTACTATGCTAAAATAACTATAAGGGACTTTAATACCCTACTTTCCACATATATTATGCACCATCCAGAAATCAAAGCCTGAAAGAAGATAAGCTAAGAGACAAAGATCCAGAGAAAGAAATTTGGGAAGCAAAAACAAAATAAACTTTCATGAAGAAAAATATCTTTTGATTTAGAAAATAAATGAAAATGGCCTCAAATGGAAGGAAATATCTTTTGAGTGCAAAAGCATTTATTTCAAGGGATAGCATTCCAGAATAAGAATGAAACTCACTTAGCCGAATCAAAACTTGCATTAAATTTATGCTTTTTGTTCGAAACGCATTACAAGAAGAAATTTAATAGCTTTAACCAAAGAAGAAAATATCTGAACACAAATTCATTCCTTCACTGACAAAATCTCTCAAACATCTTCCAACACAGAACAAAACACCCAAAAACACAACAATCCCATATTTCATGTTCTTACCAAACTACCCAACACCATCACTCAACATTCCCTTTTTCAATAGTCATCAATCAATCAATCAGCAGTAAAAGAGATGAAGAAGATAAACTCCCAAAATAAAACCAAAAAAAAGTAAATGAAAAATCACCTTCTTTCGGTGATCTTGCTGCATTTCGTGAAAAAAGTATCCAAATTTAAATCCAATGAAGATCGCGAAGAAACAGAGAATAAAACCCAATCAACAGAAACGAGGCAGTTGAATAAACAAAGTGAAGAAATCTAAGAAATCAACCACATTTGCCCCATCTCCCTCGACTCCGGATCACAAGTCCATAATCCCACCGATTTCTCCAACATAATAAAATCCAAACCAAATCCTTCATACACTCTTTTCCTTCTTCTTCTTCCTTCTCCCTCTTTTTTTTTTTTTTTTTACCACAGCAATTTCAATTCAACAACTACCATCATAAAGCAGCTCTCAAAAACACTCTTTGATAATTCAGTTCTAACAACTCTTCTACCATTTTTTTTCTTTCTTCTTTTTCCTTTCCCTTCAAGTCTTCAAAACTTCACCGATAACCCAAATTTCTCTTTCTTTTCTCTTCTTAAAACAATACCCAAAAAAATTAAATAAAATTAAATAAAAAAGGTGAAATGTGTGAACGAAGAAAGTAGAAGCTACAAGATCTGAACACCGACAGAAAGGGTAGAGGAAGAGAATGAGAGAGAAGAAAATTATTTTTATTTTATATTATCAATAATATAAATACGGCGTGAATCTAGGGATATATACAGTGGGCTGTTGTGTTGCTTATCTAATACCGTATTTTATACGTATTTGGACTGTATTTGGACACAATAGTGGCAGATGCTATAAATACAATTAGTTTTGAGGCGTTTTGCTTTCGCAGCTGGCAGAATTAGGGTGGATTTGTGGATGTGAACTATTTGCACCCAATTTTTTATGCTCACTCTTTTTTTTTAGCTATTTTTATATAAAATTATTTAATTTATTTATTTAAATTTTTATTTTTAAATTTTTAAATTTTTAAATTTACAAATCCAAAAATTTACTAAAGTTTCTAAATTTACATATCTATTTTTTTTAAAAAATTTTCGTTTCAAATCATTTAAATAAAAAAAATTCAAAAGCTCACATTATATAATTAGGTGCTCTTGCTATTAAATTTATAATTTTTTTATTAATTTGTAATGGGCTTATAATTATTTCAATCAAACCTTACTTTTTCTTTATAATGTTATAAAATTTTTAGAATATAAGATTTTTTTTCAATTGAATTTATAGTTTTTTTTGGATTTCTAAAAATTAAATAAATATTCTTTTATTAGATTGGAATAATATTAATTAGATGAATTTTGTTGAGAATCATAAACCTTAAATTTCAAATATAATTTTTTTAAAATTTACCGAATTAAATATCAAATAAATTATATAATTGGTCAAGTATACATATTTAATAAATTATAAAATTTATAAAATATCTCTATTCATACATTTTTAAATTATAAAAAATATTAAATAATTTCACTTTCAACCAATTAAAATATATATATATGATAAAAATCGGATGCAAATAGAACTATAGAAGCACTCTTTGGGAAAAAACGGTTCCAAGGTTGTTTTCACGGATACCATTTTTTATTCAATTTGATGTGTTAGGTGTCGGTGTCAGTTTGTTCTATGAGCGAGAACTACTAACACGTAATTTATCCACGTGTCAAAAATGAGATGGGGACCAGTTGGAGGAGGGGTTATCATGGGAGAAAATACCAAATTTTCTTTCGTTTTCCATTCTTTTAAAAAATAAATTAACTAATTAATTTTTTTAATTAATATCCAAGTAACAAATATAGTTTGTTGGTATAATCTTTATCAAAGTAATAATTATTTGTTGCTATGGTTTTTAATATTGTTTCAAATAAAAATTGTAATGTCACTTTCAAAATTCGAATCCTTTATAACTACATAATTATAAAATGCTTATAACAATTTTTATTTTCAAATTAATTTCTCTTCTAATTTTTCTTACTTTACATGAACTTTTATAACAAATTTTTTTTATTTTATTATAAGATCATTAAATAATAATTAGAAGATATCTAACTATTAATATAAATCAATGAAAAAAAATTTTAAAAGGATAATATTATCCTCTTTATGATGTAATTTGGATTTTTGAATATATTATCTCTAAGATACGATGCATGTTAGAAAAAAGAAAAGATTTCACTTATGTTTTTCCTCGAACCTAGTTAAACCAAGAACACAAAAAAAAGTTTAAGAAGAAAATTTGATTTTGATCTTTGTAAAATATGTAAAGTTGTATGAAAAATGAATGTTTAAGAAGTATTTATAAACCACAAAGGTGTTTTAAACAATCTTCCACAAATAGGCATTATTTGAATGAAGTAATACAATTTTTTGAATAAAAGAACATGTCCAACAGACTTATTTTTGAATTTCCAAGATGAGCAATCGGTTGCTTTACAATAGTAGCCAACTACTTTAAGCATTTTTTCATAAACAATAACTTTGTTTTTGTTGGACAGTTGATTGTTTTTCTAGCCAGCTGATTGTTCACTATAATCTGAGTAAAGGCAGTTAACTATTCTCAAAGATAATTAATTGCTTTGTCAAAAAGATTGTAAAGTTTTGTAAAGATCCTTAAGTAGTCAATATCTTAAAGGCAAAATGAGTATGGATAGTTTATCTCCCTTTAACGTAGTAGACTACTTTACTTAAACAAAATGCACACATTCAAATGCGCAAAATGAGTATGGATAGTTTATCTCCCTTTAACGTAGTAGACTACTTTACTTAAACAAAATGCACACATTCAAATGCCAACTCCTTAAAAATTGATCGTTCATTTTCTAAGTAAGACAGTGGACTGCTTTTTAAAGACAATAAGCTTGTTTTCTCAAATAGAAGGCTAAATACTCAATCTAGGATTAAACTTTTAGGTGGTTGCTCAATTCAAGACTAAACATTTTAATTTATACAAATAAGGATTAAACGTCATCGACTTGTAACAATGTAAGATTTTTTTCAACAAAAATTTTGCTTTGAAAGAAATGCAACATTAAGTTTAAAAATCATTACAAATAAAAATGATGTGGAATTAAGCTTCCAATCCTTGAATAACAGATAAAAAGGCTATTGCCTTTTTTTTTTAAGCGTATTTCATTTCATTTCTCTACTTTTTTATTATTATTTTTATTTATGAACTACAAGTCTATAAAATCTACACCATGATTTTCTCTCTCTTCTTATTCTATCTAAATCTTATGTTTTTTTTCTTTTCTCTCTATTATTTTTTTTCACACAAAAAGAAAGTCAGCATCATCCTTTCTCATATTTATTAATTCCAAAAAAGAGATACACCTAAATAAAGTTATAGTGAGTATTTCCTCATTTGAAACCACATTTTGATCTTGTAAATTCCCATTTTTGGCTGTTAAATGGTACTATTCTCTACTATTTTCATTAAGTTTAAAATTTCTAGACATTGTTGTAAAGTTTATTTTTAGGACTTGTTTTTCTTGTTGCAAAGTCAAACATCCATGGTTACCAAACTTTCAATCAAAACTCAAACTTGAACTTTAGTACTAGCATTTAAGTTGATGAGAAAAATGTGATTCCTTGCTGTTAAAAAGAAAACCTTATCTATTAGCTAAGTATAGAAAAAAATTGTTTTAATACTAAATATGAGTGAAGGATTCACTTATATATTGTTTAGAATAGTGAATATAAGCTCGTAAACTTTTTGTCCTAAAGAAGTTTATTGACAGGACATTACTCCCCATTAATCGATACCAAAGAAGAGCACTACAATATATGAATATATCTATCAAACTTTTTCACTTGTTAAAGATTAATTTTTAGGTTAATGCAAAATTGGTTAAACGTTACCCATTATATCAAAACTTGACATTGGTCCAATAAATTATTTGGAGTTCAAGTAATACCTATAGTAATCCAGATGCGGGAGAAATGTAGCAGTGTCAAGCTTAGGATCCTTTAGCTTGCTTGACTTCTTTAATGTTTAAGGTAGAAGATGAACTGTTTTCATGTCTTAATCTTTCACAGCTTAGGAAAATTAGTTCTTTGAAAGATTCTTATAAGCTTTTTTTGCCATATATTGACCCTACCTTCTTTAGCACTAATGAACGTATAGATCTTAGCTTTTCAAGTTCTATCCTTGAAGGCTCTAGTAGGCAACATCACTAGCATCAAAAATTATTATAGTAATAGGAATAACCCACCACCATGAGCAGCAACATCGAGATTAGCTCCCTATTGACTCCTATCTTTTCTCTTATTTTTACTTTTGGCCAATTTGGAAACTAACAACAACCATAAAGAATTGCTAGTTGTCAGTGAAGTTAAAGTAAGAGCCACAATTGGAGTAGCTTTTATTGTCAACTTTGAAAAGATAATTATTGAAAGTAGCCTGAATCTCTTCACCTTTCATCTTTTTTGGAAGGTAAAGAAAAAAGAGGAAAAGAATGAAATATAGTTGATCTAGATATATGAATTTTTAAGCAACTATAAAGAAATTTAATTGGATAGATGTAATGAAGGGTTTAAAAGGAATAAATAATGAAATTTTATGGTGAAAAGATATAGACGAGTAACAGCATAGTAATGAGAATCTAAGTTTTAAAGATGGGCTAAGAATAAATTTTTAAAAAGAGAAAGGGAAAACTTATTACTAGAGGTAAGTAAAAAAGTGGGTCCCATTGTGAAAAAGCCTGCTTAGCTTGAATTTAATTTCTTTATGCACGATAATGGTACATATCTTTAACAATCAAGTTTTCGTTAAAAAAAATCTTATATTGTTATAAGTTGATAACATTTTATTCTTATTTGTATAAATTAAAACGTTTAGTCCTGAATTAAGTAATCATCTAAACGTTTAATCCCAAATTGAGCATTTAGCCAAGTCCCATATCATAAGCAATGGTTAGGGCAACCAATTGCTCAAGGTAGTTACTCCTTTACTACTTCATTCCAATGTTTTTTCTATACTTCCACACTTTAGTTTTCAATATACATGTATACTAAATGATTGTAAAAACAATGTTTTCACTTAAATAACTTTTAGAAAACATTTTTTTGGTAATATAAACAACAATCCCTCACTCATTACCAAAAAATGCAAATGCTTATGTAAACCTAAAGAAAATGAAATAAGATTCTTAAGTAAGGTGTATGTCTAAAGGTAGACCAAAGGAAGCCCAAGGTTTAACCTTTAAATAGAATATAAAACACAAGAAAACATATATACACTAGTTTGTGAGTTCTACAAAAAAGGCAATGCATTAATGGGCCTTTGCTTTATCATGTGGTAGCAAGTTCTCTAAGATTAAACCAAAAATTCATCAAAAGTAGTCTCGCACCTCTTTATTTGCATAGGGTCACTTTATCTAAAATGCTCCACAACCTCTTTTTTACTTAACAGTCTATTCAAATAAGCTATAAGACAACTACAGACTTATGTCCACCTAGTTGTTATGGATAAAAAATACATCTAGATATGAGATTTTATAATGAAATATAACCCTCATTGCTTCAAGAATAATGCATTAGGAATTTCATATATCTCATATATGAATCTTTAGATAATTCAAGATTCTTAACTCTCATACGTAATGTTTTCCCGATGAAAAAAATTATCTTTTTCTTTGAAAAAATCAATATCCTAAGTGGCAACATTAATATAGAATAAGAATCAATCAAAATTACCTCTTAGTAACCAGTAACAATCCCATACCTTTTATAGTATTTTATCATCAATTAAGAATTTAGTTTGTGGATCCACTTAATATAAATGTGTTTGCTATTTATATCCTCTCAATAAAAGGTATACTTTTCAAGAAATCTTTTAAAACCAAAGTATCTTTGGTAGTATGAGACATTATCACTTAGCTCAAATTTTATGCATGATAATGTCTCATGAGATTGTTTCACATAAAAATCTTTTGTTATTTATGAATTATAATTTGATCTCCACAGTCTAAAATGATTTCATCACTTAAAACAAATAATCAATCACTTGTAAATTTGGAACTCATTTTATCCAAATTCCAACCTAGTTGCACAATGATAGATTTGTAATCTATCTTCTTCAAAATTAACATGCCTTATAATAGGAATACTTTGATTTTAGTCCTTTATAAATCTTATCTTGTCTTTTTATTTTGAGCACATTCCTTTTCACTTGATAAATGTAAGTTCTCATTCACCTCATTATTAAAGATAGCATTCCTATGCTTCTACGTTCAAGTTTGTAACTTTAATTCATATCTTCTATAAGAAAAATTTTCATCACAAAAGAGAAGATTTCAAGCAATCCACTTCCACTTTCAAGTCCATAATTTGTTTTAAATTAATTTTCTTTTGAAATGATCCACTTTAATAAATTGTTCATTCTCAATCACACATATTATGGACTTTCTCTTCTTTGAAATCCTTGCAAATACTTAACTTAAAATTTTCTCAAAAAACAAAAAATTGTTAGTAATACAATATCATATAAAATAGCATCTACTTTGATCATAAAATGATAAATCTCATGATGCATTACTCATATGCATAACTTAAGTTTAATCATACATCAATAATATCACAAACATTATTAATTAGACTATAAACATCAATACTTCATCATTTACTAGTCATCTTGTATTTTTAAAAATTCATGAGTCAATAAAACATAATGTATATCTCAAGTTTAACAACTTAAATTAATCATGTTTTAATAATATCACAAACAAGATTAAAACTATAATCACTGAATTACATATAATGTTTTTTCCAACCCTCATATGACATTATAAAGACATATTTTACTCATGCAAAATATAACTCATCATGTATCAATAATCATCTCAATAATCCTATAACAATTAATCATTATTAAACCTTAAAGTCATGCATGTTCAAATTAATCAACAGGTAATTATTCTCAAATTGATAAGCATGCATTATACTATCATAATAACTATGCATGCATAAATTCAAACTATATATCACATAGCAATCACTTAGTAATTTATAACATGCTTTAACACCATCAAGTAATTATGCAAAAAGATCATGCTAAAGTCACATAGCAATTTTTCATCATACTTAAAAACATTAAAAGTATACATATAATATCTATGTAAACTCCAATGCCTCTAATTATTAGCAAACACATTTAGTAAGATTTACTCAAAGAAGAATGAATAAACATTGTCATTGACTTCAAATTTTTTATTAAGAGATATTCACTTCAAATTGAGTTGTTTAATCAACTAATTTGTATTGAGTTCACTTTTTTTAAACTAAGTTGTTGTCATGGACAACTCTTTATAAGTGAAAGAATACCTATTGGTAAAGGTTTAAATATTATAAAAAAGTAACTAATCATTTTAGACAAAAAAACATTTGAAAATTTACTATAAGGAAATCAATTGTCATGGTTAGGTAACTTGTTACTTCTTTGTATTTTATTTCCAAATTTTAGTTTTCACATTAAAACTTCTAAGTAACCAGTATTTTCTTAGTTGATTACTTCTTTTAGGAAGTATCTCATAATCAATATTTTGGTCATGAAACTCTTTGTTTCACTTCCTTTGGTTATAAACTTAAAAACTCAATTCAATGACAATCCAATTCTTTTAAAGAACTTTGAATCATGATTTTCAAAGCTTACGTTAAAAACCACTAACATGCACTTAAACATTCAATTCAAATAGATATAAAATATATCCTACTACTAACGCATAAAGTAATTTCATATCTTGATTTACCAAATAAAATATTAATCTTTACTTACCACTTGTTTTTTTGTTTCTTGAAGTAATTTAATCTTGTTTGAGTTTAAGATTTATAGAAGATAAATATGAATAAATAATCTTGTTCCATATTCTAATAAAGAACAAGAAATTAGGGAATGATCAAAACAATTCTCTATCATTACTAGGGATATAGTTATTTAAAAAGTAATTTTTGATTTTTGGTTCAACACCAAGAATATCCTTTTGTTCCTTTTCATAAAATATTTTCTACTTCATGAACATGAGAATTTAACATAGATGTTGCCATTGGAGATGAACTATAATCCTTAAATTTTTGTATATTTGGTGTAGTTATGGCAACAAAAAGAAAAAATGCAAAAATGAAAAAGAAATAAAATTTTTTTCTTAAGGATAAAGCCTCCTTACTATGGTGCAAATGAACTCTTAAAGACATTATCCTTAGTATACAACTCCTATTAGAAAGAAGAAAAGTTAGTACTTTTGTTTTTCCTTGAACTAACTTGAACTAATAACACAAAAAAGAGTGCAAGAAGAAAATTTGATTTTGATCTTTGTAAAATATGTAAAGTTGTATAAAAATTTAATGTAGGAAGTATTTATAAGCCCCAAAAGGTTTCTCAAACAACCTTCCATGAATAGGCATTAATTGAATGAAGTAATACAATATTTAGATTGAAAAAACATATCCAACAAACTTATTTTTTAAATTTCAAAGATGAGCAGTCAACTACTTTACAAAAGCAATTAACAACTTTAAGCAATTTGCCAAAAACAAAAAACTTTTGATTACATTGGATAGTTAATTGCTCTTTTAAGGATTGCTTACTATAATCGAGGTAACAGTAGTTGGCTGCTCTTAAGAGCAGGCAACTGCTTTGTCAAACAAAATGTAAAGTTCTATTAAAATCCTTAAGTAATCAATTTCCTAAAGGCAAAATGAGTACGGGCAATCGATTTTCGTCAAAGTAGTAGATTGTTTTGCTCAAACAGAATGTACATGTCCAAATGCCATCTTTTCAGAAATCGATTACTCACTTATTGGGTATGGTAGTCTATTGCTTTTTAAGGACAATTAACGCTTTTTTCAAACAATATGCCCTAGATCACAAGCAATTGTTAGGGCAATCAACTACTCAAGATAGTTGCTCCTTTACTCCTTTATTCTATACTTTCAAACATTATTTTTTTAATGCATATGCATACTAAATGATTATAAAAACAATAATTTTCACTTAAATAATCGTTAGAAAACATTTCTTTGGTAATATATACAACATAAAAAATATATTTTCATGCAAATAAATAAAACATTAAGATAAAAAATAATTTATTTTAAAAGAAAAGTTAACATGTGAAAACAAAAATAAAAATATGCAACATCTTACATAAAATGGATAAAAGGTATCAAGATTAATTTGTATTTTAACTTATGATAATTATAAAAGTAATGGAGAATAGAATAACTAATACTTTTTAAACATAAATAGAGAAGATGAATAAATGAAAAATATAATTTTACATAAATGAATAAAATATTAAAGTTAAAAATAACTTTTTAATTATTCTTTTATGAAATAACAAAAAAAAAAAAAGAAAAGTTATAATCATTATCAAATATTACATCCACATATAAGAAATCACTAAATAATCAACAAACAAATTAGAATATAATTAGATAAATTTATCATAAAGTTAAACCAAATCCACAAATGGTGTGATTTGAATCTAAGACCTAAACAAATTAGAATATAATTAGATAAATTTATCATAAAATTAAACCAAATCCACAAATGGTGTGATTTGAATCTAAGACCTCAAAGTTTTAAGGTATCCTTTTTATTATTAAACCAAAATCTCATTAGCATTTTTTTTTAAATAAACCTCATTGGCATTTAAATATTAACCTAATTGTGTGATAACAATTATAAAAATAGTTACATTTAACATAAAATGGGTAAAAAAAAATCTTAATAATCAATATAAAATTTATCCTATGATGTTGACTACAAAAGTAATGAAGGATAAAAATGCACGTAATTTGATAATGGTTAAAGATAATAAAGTAAGATACCAAGGAAAAATATAATTTCTTTCAAATTAATAAAATATAAAGGTCAAAAAAATTTTTGTTTTAAATCTAAATGTAAATATGTAAGGATAAATATTTACAAAGAATTTGTTCTCAAAAAATATAATTTCCTATAATATTTGAATAAAAATTTAAGGTTAAAAAACAATATTTTTTAAAATATTAATGCAAACTTGTAAGACTAAAATAAAATTATATAACATCTTATGTAAAATGTGTAAAAAAATCATAATCAACTTAAAATATTATCTATGATTAATAGAAACATAACAGAGAGTAGGAATGAGTATATAGTTAATGCAAACCAATCTAATGCCAACATAAAACTAAAATTAACCTTTCTACAATGTTAATGGAAATATTTAAGAACTATAATTCATACCTTTCATTGTGAAATAAAAAAAAAAAAAACTAGAATTTAGTGTTTATTTTTCAAGTTTGAACTATTTGTATTCTTCAAAATAATACCAAGAATTCTCACATGAAAAATATACCAAATATAGTACCAAAAATTCTCATATGAAAACTATATTTAGTGTTTTTTTTTTAGGTTTGAACTATTTTGTATTTGTATTTTTAAATATTGCCATAAACATTAGAGAACAAGGATAAAAATATGTAACATCTAGGGTAAACTCTATACTACTATATATAAAAGTATCCCAAAGCATCCTCAATCTCACACATCTCAGTTTTTTGTTCCTTCCTACAGTTTTTTCCTTTCTTTGTTTTGCTTCTTCTAAAATTTTCTCCACCTCTCTCAGACTATCAGTCTTTTTTTTTTTTTGTTTATCTACCAAAACAAATTTTTTATAGCTAATTTTTATTTTCTTTGTGGATTGAAAAAAAATAAAAACTGAAGGCATGGGTAATGTAAACAGAGGATACCATAAAGCCAATGATGGTATGATGATCTCTCCATAAGATCCAATGACAGAGAGTTGGTCATCCATGGAATATCCACTGCTACAATAGCAGCTCGAGTGCCAACTCTAATTCAATGGTGAATAGTCCACCGTAAAGCCCTCACCAATCTCGATCCCCTCTTTTATTCACTCCTTAAGTTTGCATCTTTGAAATTTCGATGATATTTTAATTATATTTCTTAATAATCTAAATGATTAAAAAAAAAAGAGACAGCTGCAGCAAAAAGCTAAGTTTTTGTCTTTCAAGAATAAAAATAGTATATGAGAGATTGTATCATTCATTCATTTTTTAACTACCTCTTGAATTCATTTAAATTGTTACTGATTGTTACTATGTCATTAGTGCATAGGGAATGCATAGAGAATGCATAACCTGGTTTGAATATTTTGGTTATAACACTAACAAATGGCGATCAAAATGTGTGGAAACTCAATCACATGGAAAAATGTTGCAAAAAGCTATGAGTGTGCTTATGGACATATTTGAGCCCAACATACCTAATGCCACTGAGTATTTAGTATGTGTTTTTAAAGTTATTTTTGGTTTTTGTTATTTTGCATGTTATTTAAATTAGTTTTAAGATGGATGACTAGCATTTCACTCGATTAAGATTGAATTAAATTACATGTTTGATTTTTTTTTCATTTTTTTGTAAGGGTGTTGAAAGCATTCAATGGTTTACAAATTGGTTTCTTTTAAGGTATTCTAGCAAGTGTGTTTAAAGTTAGTTTTTCTTTTAATTTTATTACATGTTGTTTAGAATAGTTTTGAAAATGGTAATTGACTTTTAAATTACTTCTGACATCTTATTTGATTGACATTAACTTAATTTAAATGTTTTATTATTTGTATTCCTTTTTTGCAAAGAGTGTCCAGGCTATTCCGACAACTATGTACTATGCTATTCCAACAACTATGTTCAAAGTTAGTTTTGTTGTTGGTTGTTTAGTGCTTTGCAAATACATAGATTGTTTTGAGTATAACAGCTTTTAAGTTTATGGTGAATTTTGATTTTAATTTTTTGTTAGTATTTAGATTGGTTACTAGCTTATCTTTTAATGCTATTTTAATTTAAGGTGAGCTCTTTTAAGGTTTATCAATTAGGTTTTTTTTTTCTGTCTTAATTATTACAGTGGCATTTCACAATGAGTTGTCTTTGTCTTAATAAGCTACCTATAGGAACATTTAAATCCCAAAAGTTTTTTTCCTCTTTTATAATGCTTATAATTTTTTCAATGCAACAGGAAGCCAAGTTTTTCCCTTTCAAGAACAAGAACAGTATATGCCTTACATGGCAGCTTTCCCCCATCTTACCTATCATTGTATTCCTTGATCATCATTGGATTCTTTGGTCACCTTCTTACATTATTTCTCTTAGATTTCTTAATTGATTTTTTTCTCAAAAAAGAGGATTGAGGGGGTTTTGGCTAGAAAAATTCAAATTTTGAAAACCATACTAGAAAGATTTCAATTTTATACAATCCATCTAATTCTATCATGGCATAATTTCTAATTTTCTCAGCCTTGCCTTTGATTGCTTTGATGTTTTAGCTAATCTCTGAGTTCATTTTGATCATTTATCTTATCTACCTAGCTAGCTTCTATTTGTACCATTTACGAGACTCAACATTATTGATATTGTCATTGGAATAAACTCATAACAGTTTAAACAAGATGTAATTCTCTCATAATTAAGCATCCATGTTTAACAGTTGAATATTTATTAACAGTTTTTACTATGAAAATCTACTATTACGTACCAATATTTGTTATAATTAATATTTATTAACTACATTCTTCTCTATCATTTTTACTATGTTATTAAAATAAATCTTTATTATTTGAAATAAATTGAGCTATGAAGTGAAATGAAAAATGATATTTTTTGTTATTATGATTATTGTTGCAATATAATTTGATACGTAAATAGAGGCAATATATAAAATAACAAAATATATTTATTAAAATAGATAAGATGTGATGTAATTATGCTAACATTTTAATTTTAATACATTTATTTGTTAAAACCAAAAAAAAAAAAAAGATAGGGCATTTTTCTTATTTGTTAAATGAATGAAACCAACAAAACTATATTTATTGTAAAAAAAAAAACTATATTTACTTTATTTTTTGTTTCATAAGAAAGGGTTTTTGGGTTTTATTAAGTAAATTTTTTCTTAAGCGAATCTAATAAAGGTCATTTATGTTAGGCCTAACAAATGTATTGTTTACTTTATTTTTTTATTTTTACTATTTATTTTACTTTTTGTTTTACTCAAAATTTTATCATTTTTCAATTTCTCATGATATCTCATGATCTTATTATGAAATTGGTATATTGCGATAAAGTTACTTAAAATATAGGTAAATTTATTCTAAAGGTTTTTATATTTTGTCAAAATTTAAAATTTAGTCTCAATATTGTAATTCATATAAATTTAGTCCTCATATTATTTTGATTTAATAATTTTAATCCAATCATTAACTCTATTAAATTTTGTTATTAAAAATGATGATGTGACAATTGATCTAATGATATTGACATTGACTTTGTTGACATGACGTTAATTTCGCTAATATGTCAATTTGAATGGATGAAGTTAATTATAAAATCATAAAAATGACCAACCCCTATATTCCCACTAAATTTGAACCTTAATCCCATTACTATAATTTATAAAATTATCATCCTCATATAAGTCGAATTTGGTAATGTTGGTCCAATTACTAATAAAAATCATATATTTTTTTTTAAATCATCTTTTAATTTTTTTTAAATTAATATTTCAAATTTTCAAATTTTTAATTTTTAAAATTTAAAATTTATATATTTCTAAATATTTTATTTTAAAAAAATCATATTTTTTGTTTATTTTTAAAGTCAAATTTTATTTTTTTAAAAAATAATCTTTCAATCTTTTAGAAATTTTCTAGATTTTTTAAAAATACTAATTCAATAATTTATTTTTTAAAGTTTTGCATTTTTAAAGATTTTACCATTTTGTTTAATCAAAATATTTAATTTTATTGTTTTTAATTTTTAGAAATTTTGTAAATTTTTCTATATTTTTAAATTTTTATGTTTTTCTAGAAATTTTTTTATTTTGTTTTAAAATGAGTTTATAAATTTTAAAAATTTTCTACAAGATTTTTATGTTATTCAAGTGAATAATAAATTAGAATTTGAAACTCTTTATGCTTTGTCATTTCTCTCTTTTACTTCAAATTTTTGCTCTTTCACTACAAACATGCCAAAACAAAATAAACTCCAAAGACTCTTATTTTCTCTGTAATTAAAACATTATTTTGAAAAATATTTTCTTATTTAATGTATTGTTTTCATCAAATTTATGTAGGACTAAGACATTAATTGTAGTAATTTTTTTGAGTAAATTACCTTTTTGTCACTTGTTTTTTGAAATTTTTATTTTGGTTTAGATTTTAAGAAATAACATTATGGTCATTGATGTTTATATGCATTATTGCTTTGATTGCTTTGTTGTTAAAATATAACAAGCACTTCACTCAACATTTTCTATCAACATTTTTTTGCCAAACAATGGTGTAATAAAAAAAATTTAGTGTTTTCATGTTAGAAATAACTTTCAAAATATGAAAGATTGATTAAATAAGTATGTTACTTAATTAATGAAATAAGAAACCATGATTTTTGAACAAGTTTGGAAGCTAGAAAGAGCAAGATTTGAAGTTCTAGTAAAGGCACCTTAATATCTTTATAAAGGTATCCAAATGTTACCTTTTTGTTTGAAGGAAATAGATAATCTAGCTTGGGCATTTGAATGCTTAGAATCTGAATACCATATTCCAAGCATTCAAATGCTATCATTTTGTTTGATTAAAATTCAAATGCCTTAACATAGGCATTCGAATGTTTTGAAAGCAAAAGTATAAAGGGGTATTCAGATCCCTATATAGGGTATTCGAATGCTCAATGCAAAAGTCATAATTTTTCAGAAAGAATGAAATGGCTTTTATGGATTTAAGTATAATATTTTGTATGATGATCATTCACATGAATAATTACCTCAATAATTATTCAAAAAGGAATTTTTTTTATCAAAGAAAGTGTTTATTGATTAAAACAATTCAATTAATGAATCATAACCTTAGGATTCAATCCCTATAAATGGAGATTGATGTGAATTCATTTGTACATCCAATTTAATTATGAATTACTCTCTTCTTTCTCCCGTTTCTTACTCAATTAAAGGCAAGTTGCTTTAGCATTATTTGCTATAAAAAAACCTTGCAAAGACAAGGTATTTACATTCCTACTAAAAAATGTTTAGTGATTTGTTATACTAGTACAAAGTAAAAACAAATAAGGCTTCATTGTATCTTGAAAGCATTTTGGTTCAACCTTTTTTTGCATACTAATTGGGGTGAAATAACCTTAAGAAAAGTGACATTTGCAGTAGGCATTGATATTATTTTGTTCATTTTTTAAGGTCCATAATTACTCAACTCCAACTATCCACAAGGGAGCTATAAAAATTTCATAAGTTCACAAAACAATCAAGTATTCACAAGTTTTACCTTATAACCGTATATTACATTATTTTTCTAACAATATTAGTACTCAGTTTCAAGCAATATGGATAAGTGCAATTCCATAAAAGAGATATCAACCAATTTCAAATTTTAAAATGGTTTGATGGAGGCAACTTCCTGATGTGGTAACAAAAAATGCATATCCTTCTTACAACATTAAAAATTACATATGTTCTCATTACTCTAAGACTGAAAAAGAAAAAAAATGAAACTCATAAGAGGCAAAAGTAGTAGAATGATGATTATACATACATGAGCTGTATCTTAAATGGTATATTAGACTCTCTATTTTATACCTATATTACATACACATTTATAAAAGAAGTATAGGATAAATTGGATGCAAGGTAAATGAAAGAAGGTGCTACACCCAAAAAGTTCTTAGTTTCAAGATGGAACATGTATAAGATGACTTATTAAAATTCAATAATGGATCAATTTCTTGAAATTAAAATTATTTTGAATAAGTTCAAATAATCCAAGATAAAGATGGATAGAGCATTTGTTGTGTTATTTATAATTAACAAGCTTCCATCATCATGAAAGAGTTTTAAAAAAATATTGAAATACAAAAAAGAATATGTTAATCTTAAAGAGCTTGCAATTCATTTTTGTTTAGAGGAGTAATTTTATAAGGAAAATTATAAAGAAAGGGAAGCTAGTTTTTCTAAGGTCAATGTCATGGAAGTTATCAAACCTTCCACATCCATATATAGCAAATAACTCTCACCATAAGCCAAGAAATTCAAGAAAAAAAGGGTGTATGTTTCCATTATAGGTAGCAATGTCACTTCAAGAAAGATTATCCTACAATCAAAAAGAGGAAAAAAACACGTAACGCAACCAAAGATAACTTTGTTGCTACAATTTTTTAAATCAATGTAATAAAAGACAAAAAGAATTAGTGGATTCCTTCCGACACCACAAAGCATGTTTGCACCAATAATGCCTTGTTCAAAACTTCCCAAAATGAAAATGAAAGCAATGTACTATGCATGGAAAATTCTTCAACAACTAAAGTTAAAAGAAAATGATCAATTGATTTAGAATTTACATATGCTAAAACATTAACAATTACTAATGGTTTGTATGTCCCGAAAGTTAAGAAAAATATTGTACATGATTTTAAGTAGTCTTTGAAAGAGACAAGTTTATCTTATCTAAGGGAAGCATATTTGTGGGAAAAGTTATACCTATAATGGCATATTTAAATTCAATGTATCCCATACTATGATTAGAACATATTCATTATAATAGAATAAATGTAATGTTTAAATCAAATTTAACTTCAAGTGTTAAAAAGAATGATGAGAGTATAGAACGTGTATGTTTATTAAGATAACTAATGAACCATTTCATAAAGTTGAAAGAAGTTTTAAAATCCTAGAATTGGTAGATAGTGATGTACATGATTTACATAATACTCATTCAATAGATGGTTATAACTTTTATAAATGATTACTCAAGATATTGCTATGTTTACTTAATGCATTTTAAAAAAAAATGCATTTGATAAGTTTAAAACTTATAAAAATGAAGTAAAATTGCATGAATTCTATGATTATGACTTTAAGAGCTAATAGGGGAGGTGAATATTTTAATCATAACTATTTTAAGTCTAATGGAATTATTTATAAGGTAACACTACCTTGTAGTTCACAATCAAATGATGTAGTTGAAAGGAAAGATAAATCATTAATCAAAATGGTTAATGCATTCTTATTCTATTTCAATTTAGGATAAGGTTTTTGGGTTGAAAACATTGTTAATTTTATGTCACATCCAAAATGGAGTTCCTAACAAGAAGAAAAGTGGACCCCATATGAACTATAAAAGAAAAATAAGCCTAACCTAAATTATTTTAAAGTATGGAATTGTATAGCAATAATAAGAGTTATGAACTTATATATATATATATATGTGAAAAAGGATCAAATGTATATTCATTGGCTATGCTCAACATAACAATGCATATAGTTCATTATGATATAACCAAACGACTTAATATCTATTAATAAGCTAATTGAATCTAGGGATGTTATCTTTAATGAATATAAATTCAAACTAGAATATAATTTTAAGAAATTGTTGCAAATAGCTCAAAAAGGAAACTTTCATTGTAAAATGAGATAACCTTGTACCTAGAATAAGTAAAAGAGTAAGAAAAGTTAAAACCGTTGGGCTTGAATTTTACATTTTCCTAGTTGAAAGAATAAGAGAAACAATCAACAAACATATTGAACATATTTTAAATATTGAGTCAAATCTTAGGATATTTGAAGAGGCAATGAAATCTCAAGATATAACTTTTTAGAAAGAAGCTATAAATGACGAAATAGATTCCATTTTAAGGAACAATACATAGATCTTAGTTAATCTGTCTCCTAGTTGTAAACAAATAAATTGTAAATGGATTTTCAAAAAAATAAAGATGAAAGTCAATGAAACTATTGGCAAGTTCAAAGGTAGACTTGTTGCTAAGGGATTTACATAAAGGCATGGTATTGACTATTTTGATCCCTTTGCACCAGTAGCAAAAATTACTCTAATAAGGATGCTTATAGCATTTGCTTCCATTTATAAACTTGAAATCCATTAAATAGATGTTAAAATAACATTCTTGAATGGTGAATTAGATGAAGAAGTTTATATGGAATAACCAAAAGGGTTTATACTTTTAGGTTAAAAAAAGAAACTATGTAAATTCATTAAGTCTTTATACAGACTTAAACAAGCTCTTAAGTAATGGCATCAAAAGTTTGATGATTTTGTACCAACTAATGGGTTCAAAATCAATAAATTTGATAAATGTGTCTATACTAACTTGGAAAAGGAAAAATGTGTCATCATATGTCTATATATGGATGATATGCTAAGTTTTGGTACAGACTTGGAACAAGTTGAAAGTACTAAAAAGTTTTTATCTAATATTTTTGCTATGAAAGACATGGATGTTGCAAATGTGATTTTGAAAATCAAGATTATTAGAGAAAATTCTAATACATCTTTGTCATAATCACATTACATTAAGAAGATTCTCAAGATGTTTGATCATTTTGATAGTTTAATAGTCACAACATCCTTTGATCCTAATTTGAAGTTAACTCTAAATAAAAGGATGTTGTTTATAGAACTTGAATATGCAAAGGTTATAAGTTGATTAAAGTATACAATGACTTGCACTATAACGGATATAACTTATATAGTTAGTAAGCTTAATAGATATACAAACAATCCAAGTAATTTGCCTTGAAATGCTACTACAAGATTCTTTAAATACTTAAAAAAAAAACTATGGATTGTGACATTTGTTATTATGGTGAATTTTTTATTTTAGAAAGATACACTGATGAAAGTTGGATAACCAATATGGAAGATTATTCATCTACAAGTGGATGGATTTTCATGATTGGTGGGGGAACGATTTTTGGGATTCTAAGAAAAAAACTTGTATAACTAATTATACTATGACATCCAAATTTATGCCACTAGCTTTAACTTATAAGGAAGCGAGATGGCTAAGAATTCACTATAAGAAATTCATTTATGGCCTAAACCAATGTCACCTATATTTATCTATTATGATAGTCAAGCTACACTTGCTAAAACATACAATCAAGTATACAATGGGAAAACAAGACACATAGGCATAAGATATAGCTATGTTAGAAAACTTTTAAAAAATGGGGTGGTCATTATGTATTTTGGCAAGTCAAGTGGAAATTTGGTTTATGCATTGACAAAAGGTCTCACTAGAGATATGGTGCCTAAAACTTCCATAAGGATGGGAATCAAGTCCATAAATTAAGTCACACATGATGGAAACTCAACTCAATGCTTAACTGTATATTAAGTCTTGAGTTTTAATGAGTAAAGTATATCATTTATATGTGACTACAAGTACTTTAAATTTAAAACCATCCTAAGGTAGATAAGCACTTGAACCATATGTGAAAATGTTTAGAATTAACTTTTAATGAGTCCATAACATGTCAATTTAATGTTGGAATGCTTATATGGTTGCATTCTTGATGAAGTTTATTTATATGAGTGGAAGTGGTGCTGTTTCTAGGACCATAGACTTGACTCTAAAAGTACTTATAAATATACATGACACACGACCATTAAAATTGTATCAAAGTAAGGCTAAATGATGCTTTAGTAGATCTGAAATTTTTTGTATGATATTAGTGCATTACTAGTCAGATAATTTTGTTGGTTCAAAGATCTAAGATCTACCATTCAATTTGACTAACTCAACCACACTTTATCACTAAAGTAAAGATTTTAAAATTATATTATATGATATCTTTACTTATGCATAAGGTTTTTAGAAGTACCAAAACTTAGCCCTATTTTGAAATGGTGAGGGAATGTTAGAAATGATTTACAAAATATGAAAGATTGATTAAACAAGTATGATACTTGATTAACGAAATAAGAAACTATGGTTTTAGAACAAGCTTGGAAGCTAATAAGAGATAAATTTGAAGTTCTAGCAAGTACATTCGAATGCCCTTAGGAAAGTATTTGAATACCACCTTTCTATTTGAAGGAAATGAATAATCTAGCTTGGGCATTCGAATAACTTATTTAAGGCATTCAAATGCTAACATTCTATTTGCTACGAATTCAAAGCACTTGAATGCTAACTTTTTATTTGCATTCTAGAAGTGAAAATACAATGAGGTATTCTAATTCCAATACAAGATATCTGAATGCTCAATATGAAAGTTCTGATTTTTCAAAAAGAATGAAAGGTTTTTTATGGATTAAAGTATGATCTTTCATATAATGATCATTCACATAAATAATTACCTTAGTAATTATTTAGAAGAGGCACGTTTTGATAAAAAAAAAAAAGTGTTTGTTGAGTGAAACAACTTAATAAAAAAATTACAACTTTAAGATTCAATCTCTATAAAAAGATATTGATGTGAGTTCGTTGTAAATCCAATTCAATTTTGAATTAATGTTTTTTTTCTCTCATTTCTTTCTTAATTAAAGGCAAGTTGCTTTAACATTGTTTGCTGTAGAAAACCTTGCAAAAACAAGGTATCTCTTTCCCTACTAAGAAGTGTTTAGTAGTTTGTTATACTAGTGCAAAGTATAAACAAACAAGGTTTCATTGTATCTTCGAGACATTTTGGTTCAACCCTTTTTGCATACTATAACTAGTCAGGGTAAAATAAGCCTTAAGGAAAGTGATATTTGTAGCATGCTTTAAAGTCATTTTTTCATGTTTGAAGGTTCATAATGGCTTAATTCTAATTATTCATAAGAAAGCTACAAGAAGTTCATAAAACAATAAAGTGTTCACAAGTTGTATCCTATAGCCTTGAATTACATTATTTTTCTAACATTTCATATTGATATACCAATTTGTATTATCTAAACATAATATTTTTATACAAGAAAAAAATATTTTGTCAAATTTTAAAAGGTTAATATTATAATTGGCCCATAAACTATAGTGAAATGTTCAATATGGTATTTGAATTTTAAAAATTTTTAATATGATATCTTAACTATAAATTTGTTTACTAATATGGTACTTTTCTCTAATGTTACAAGTTTTAAATGATAACACTGACAGAGAAATAATCCTCCAAATAGCACATTAGTTAATATATTCATAGCTTAAGTTTCACATTAGAGATTTTTAAAGTTTAGGTATCATATTAAATATTTTACTATAATTTAAAAATCATTCATGATATTGATCCAATTTAAAATTTTAAATTTTACAAGAATATAACTTTTGAATTAAAATATAAAAATTTCCATGTTAATCTTTTTTTTTTTTTGTGGTCAAATTGAGTTGTTCTTATATTTTGGTAGAAAGGAAGAAAAATAGATGAAATGAAAAAAAGGATGAAAAAAGAGAAAAAAAGGAAGAATAGTAACGAAAGTTATTTTTGTTTTATTGTTTTTGATATGAATGATGGAAATTGGAAGAAAAGAAAAAAAAATAAAGCCATAAATAAAATTATTAATTTAAATTAAATTAATACTTTCCTTTCATATTTGAAAGAATTAAATTTAAAAAGAACAAAAATATGTAAATCCATTTATTTTCTTTCCTTACTCTTATTTTTTTCTACCAAACAAAGGAAACTATGGAGAGAAAAGTAATTTTTCTTTTACACCATTTTATTTCTTTTTCTTTTCCATCTATTAAACTTAGTGTTAATATTTAATTAAAAGGAACTTTAGAAGTTAGCAAATACACAAACTAACAATTAATTACATGTATAAAAAATAGGATTTGAAATAATTATATATTTTATTTATAATTTTTTTAAATATGTTCATCAATATTTTTTTTTCAAAAGCAAAAGGCAAGTAATAAAGGTAATAACCAAACAAAACCTATTAATAATAATAAAGAAACTTTAGTTTTAGCTTTCTTTGTAACTATACACAATGCAAATAAAAAATATATATAGTTTAATAATGCAATCGGAGCCTAAAATTACCTACACAAGACACAATACAGTGTTGTTAAACTTAAACTTTTCATCTAACCTTAATTGAGTAATTGACTTTATTAATTAGTCATATAATTTTTTTAATTTTTTTGTTAGTTAGGAAGAATGTATTCGTAATGTTATTATATAGTAGTGTTAATTCAGCTCTTTGTAGTGGTTGAAATTGATAGCATTTTTGTTACTATTTAAAAATAATTAATTATATTATATTAAGTATTGCTGTCTATCAATAAAATTAAATTTTATAAAATAAAAATAAAATTTGATATATGAGAAAAAATACAATATATGCACCAAATTCCCAAAATAGAACATAATCATTTTTTTGAAAATTTAAACCAATTACATGATAACTTATCATCCATCTTTATGACTATAAATTGGCACCAAGAACATAACTTATTCTTTATTTCTATTTTTATTTTGTTAGTGTAGTGTCATCCCTTATCTAATAAATATCTAATTTCTTGTAGTCTTATATTCAAGTTAAACCCTTCCACTCACAACCAATTGGTTTTAAATTGGATTCTTGATATGGTATCAAGGTAGAATTTTCTTCTGTTATCCTTTCTGAATTTATCACATAGTAGGCTTTTTTTCATCTCTGCTTACACGTGATAGGGACCTGTTAGAGTAGTATTATCCCATATCTAATAAATATCTAATTTTCTATAGTCTTTAAAAATATTTAAATATTGATAAAAAAATTTGATCAAATTGTTTACTATTTTTTAAGCTTGTAGGTACACAGATCATTATCAAGTAATAATATTAGTGAGTGAATATCATTCCCTCGAAATTTATTTAATAGGCGCTTAGAAACCCAAGTACCAAAATGAGTTTTTTTTATCTTATATTTAAATAGATTAAAAGTTGGGTGGAGATTGGTTGAAATAAAACAAAAAGGGAAGTCTAAAGAAGTATAGGCCAAATGGGTAGGCAAATGGAAAAAGTGAAGCCACTTAACTACCAAAGGTCGAACAGAGCGTAAGAAACATAAAACTACATGTAATGATGTTGTAGAGGTCGTTTAAAATGCTATATAAGATGATCATTTGCTAGCACTTGGTGTGGCCAAATATGAAAAGAAATTAAAAAAATAAAAGTAAGTTGAAACAATTGTAATTGAAAGAGTAAGCAAGAAATCGAAAGCTTTAGAAGAGTAAAATGAAATGCATAAACTTGGAAATAAACTTGGATAATTGCAAGAAAAGTAAAAGAAAGAGCTTTAAAAGAACTTGAAAGCAACTTATATTAGAAATGAGAAAACTTGAAAACAAAAGGGTTTTTGGCTAGTTTGTCACCTTAACGGAATTTGACAAAGAAAATACTAAAAAGAATTTGCTTAAAACCAAAATTGGAAAAAGAACGAAAGAAAATAGAAAATGGGATGCCTTACATGTGAGCTAAGGGGGTCTATTTATAGTACAAGGCCATGGGTATGGGGAAGAACTTAAACAATTTCAACTTAGCTCAAACTCATTTGAATTCAAAAATTAGTCTTGTTTAGTTAAGGTTGGATTGCTGACTAGAGAAGAAGCTTGTTAAGGTGGAAGCTTGTGTGGTCGAATGGTAAACTTGGATTAGTCCATTTATGCCATCCTTGCATAGGTGTCATGCCATGTCAATCGCATCTAAAATTTGAATAGAGATATGGGTAGGATTCGGCTAGTTTGAATTTTTCTCCCAACTTTTGCTTGATTTGTTTTACTTGTCTTGAAACTCTTTTAAATTTTGAAAACTTCTCATGCACCATTCTCTCTTAAGTTTGCCAAATTTCATGCTCGGGCATCTTGGCTCGACTTGAACGTGGGTTGGGTTATTGCCACCTTTGCATGGATCTTAGAGTTTGGCTTTCCTCTTGCATGCATGGCTGAATGTTCTTAAGTTCTTTAGAGTATGGATGGCCAATTGGTCATATGAAATTCCTTAGGCTTTGGCCGAATGCTAGTCTACTACCTTTGTATGGATCGCATGACTTTCATACATGGCCAATTTTTTTGTCATCTTTGCATGGTTTGTAAGGCTTTCAAGTATTTTTGGTCCAAATAAGCTTTAAATTCCTAATTCTTCAAGCAAACCTGAAAAATAGGATTTCAATCATATTAAGGGATAAAATGGTAGAAATTCATCAAAGATTACAAAAATTTCTTAAATTTAAAGCAAAATTGACCTATGAAAAACTCTAATTTTTACAATCATCACAAATTACACCAGAGGTCCTTATACTTTGTGATAATTTAGAATTTAATTTTCGTACTATAATTCATTCAAATTTAGTCATCGTATTATTTTGATTTGATAATCTAAGTCCAATCACTAACTTTGTCAAATTTTTATCATTAAAAATATTGATGTGGTAGTTTTTGACTTTGCTAATGCAGCATTGACTTACTTGTGTGACAACTTATATGGATGAAATTAGTTGTTAAATAATGCAAATAATCCTTGTACTCACATTATATTTAAAATTTAATTCTTGTACTCGTACAAAATTTAAAATTTAGTCCTGTTGATCTAAAAAATATTTTGAATTTTTTATAAATTCTTAATTTCTTTAAATATTAAAAAATTTTTAATTTCAAGTTTTGTATTTTGTATTTTTTTAATATTTAGAAGTTTAAAAATTTTTTATAAATTTTCAATATTTTTTATTTTTTGAATTTTTTGAAATTTCTTTTTTTTAATATTAAATTTAATTTTTACAATATTTTAATTTTTAAATAAAAATCATTTTTTTTTGAATTTTTTATGTTTTCAAATTTTAAAATTTTATTTAATCAAATTATTTAATAATTTGTTTTTAACTTTTTAGAATTTTTTTATATTTTTTTAATATTTAAATTGAAATAAATAAATAAGATATAAAAAAGACATACATTTTTTAGAATTTATTCTATTTGGTATATTTGAGATGGAATAGTATAATAATTTCGGTAAAACAAAAAAATAGTGAATCAAGAAGAACTTTTATTTCGATTCATTTTTCACTTGAGTAAGATAAAAAAATATGTAAAAAATTTTTAAAATTTATAAATTGTTTTTAAAACATAAAATATCGTACAAAGTTTCTTAAAAACATAAAAATAAGAAATATGGAACATTTTGTAAAAGTTCCCAAAAATCAAAACAAAAAAATTAAATATTTTGTTTAAATAAAAATGTTAAATTTTGAAAAAAATACAAAAACTCTCAAAAGATGAAATTAAAAAATTAATTAATATTTTTAAAAAACTAAAAATTTTATAAAAATATAAAATATTTTTATATAAAAGGGATTAAATATTTCGTGCTAATACATAGACTAAATTTTAAATTTTATATGAATATAAATACTATTTGCATAATTTAACAACCAATTTCATCTAAGGTGAGAAAAAAATTTAAAAAAAAACTAAAAATTGATTTGAAATAGTAGTGTTCGATTTAGTTTGGATCAGTTTTTATTTTATTCAATTTAGATTAAGTTTAAATATTAAATATATATTAAGTTCGGATTAGATTTCAATTGATATGTGAAAAATGGAAAAATAATCAAACTAAAATGAATTATATATTTTTATTAGTTTTTATATATTTTTTAAAATTTTATGAAATAAAATAATATTAAAATAATATATAAAAATAAAAAATAATTAATTTTTATAAACCGATAAACCAAATCGAACTAAATCGATAAAATTTTATTCAGATAGAATCGATTTCAAAGGAAGGTTGGATCAGATTTTAAAATTTAAATTTTTTTGTTTTTTTATATATTATTTTAAGATGATTTTAATATATTTAAATAAATTTAGATATATTTAATATATTTCACATACTATGCATTATTCATAAAAAAACGAATCAAATTCAATCCAAATCATTATCACTTCTAATTTCATCCATTCAAATTAGCAAGTCAACAAATCAATACTACATTAGCAAAGTCAATGGTCACATATTTAAGTCAATGACTATGTCATTATTTTAACAATAAAAAATTAACGAAATTTGTGATTAAATTAATATTATCAAATCAAAATAATACGAAAACTAAATTTATATAAGTTATAGTACATTGACTAAATTCTAAATTTTCATAAAATATAGAAACCTCTAGCATAATTTGACAAAAAAATTCTACATTTTTTTTATTAATGTAGGAACTTTTATGAATAAGCAATGCATGATAAAACCCAGCTTAACTCATTATTCAAGTACACTGAAAAAGAAAGCAAAGAAAAAAAATTAAAAAGCCTAAAACCCATAGAAAATTGTTAACTCATATTATAATCCAAAACTTTGAATCATTTATGTCCAATTATTTGAGAGTACTTTATTAAAATCTTTGCTATAGATATTATTTTCTTTTAAAAAAAAAAATACCACCCTACAATTTCTTAGAACACTCACAAGCCTCTCCCCTACAAGTCCAACAGTGACCCTTTTTTTTATTTACAATTCATTTACTTCCCATCAATAATACTTATTCACCAAGACATATTTTGCATCAATCAAACTTTTCCATCACATAGTTCTAATTACCAATTATTTTCTCAACTAATAAATTTCAATTCAATGTAAATCGAAATTCTAAACAATCTTATTCAATTCCATTTCAATGTAATTAAATGACAAATTTGCTGATAATTAAGGCTACATAAATATGTTCTCAATCTAATTAAACAATTTGAATAGGCTCAAATTATTTAATTTGTGACTTGTTTTTTTATAGTAAAACATGTTCATCTAGTGGGCTACATCCATTCGACATTTTAAAATTTGTCTACAGCTCAGACCAATTATATTTAAAAAGCGTAAACTTTTTAAAATATATATTAAAATATTTAATATATGAAAATATAAAAATATTTTTATTTTAAATATAATAAAATTAACTTTAAATAAAAAAAATTATTAACAAAATAAAATTTCAAATCGAACGGAACTCAAACATCAAAACTGACGCTCTAAAACCCAACTCAAATTAGACAAGGCAATCGCCCGGTATGTGGATGGATAGACTTGTGATCGTTGAAGGTGGAATAGGGTGAGATGAAACGATGAATGTGAATGGATGAATGAGACATTTTGATAACTGAAGTGGATCCCATTTATTAATTGGTTAACAATTTATTAACTTTTATCCACACAATCTCATCAACATTAATAATTTATTAATAACATGTGGGAAATGAAATCATCCAATTCCAATCATAACCAATTAATTTTTAAAGTTACAGAAAAAAGTGAGTTGTTTCGATCACCTTTTCAAATTTTGCAGCAAAGCAAGTTGCTTTCACAAAAGAGTTGCCAAGTTTCACGTCGTTTTCTTCGCGCAATACAAATTATCATAAATTTGGTCCTAAAAGCTTTATTTATAAAAATGTAATTATAAATATGATACATAATTTAAAATTTTAAAATATAAATTTTTTTTTTTAAGTATTAATTTATATTATTAGGAGTATTTTATGGTTCAAAGGGTAAAATAGATATTTTGTCCCATAATATGAGTCATCAACTAGATGGAGGCAACTTGGTCATTTCGATCCAAGCTGATGTGTTGAACTAACCTGAAGTTTCGAGATCCACGTCAACTAGGTAACCTCAACTTGCACTTAAAGGCATATGAGAATGCTGACTTGTCACCTTTTAATTGGGTTGTTGACTGCAATATTAAGTCGGGCTAGCAATGTCAACCTTTGCCTTGATACTTAAAGTTAGGCCATCCAAATCCGACCACTCTCATCCTTCAAATATAAATAGCCTCTTTCATTTAGGTACAATTAATTCAATTCCTACATATATTTTCAAGTTTCCTCTCCTTTTTTCTATTCCTAAACACTAACTCGATTGTTAGAGTACAAATGCGAGAGAAACTTCAGCCTTTGCTATTAACCGATCTTTCACCTTATGATTTTAGGTCCTTGCCATTGTCAAGACAACTCATCACTAGGCACTCCAGGTAAGGGGATAATCTTTTTATCCAAGCTAACCATGACACCTAAGAAAAGAGTTATTGAATAAGGAGATGATGGTACAGTTGGGACTGATACACAACTTAGATAACAAAACCCTGACCAACCTATATAGATAACCCAACAATGAAGCAATTTGAAACCCTTACCCAATAGTTACTATCCCTAAAAAAGATGATACAAAATTTAACTACCTCGCAAGCCTTCAAAGAACCAAACCTTACAGCCTCAATAACCCACCAACACAAAAGCTAGCAACTTATGATGGCATGCTACCTCATTAACACCTAAAAAAGATGAAACACCTCGAAGCCAACATTCCACAAACACTTGAACACACACTACCACCTAAAAATCCAAATAAGCAACTTCAAAACCACAACCTAATAAAGACTTGGAAGCTTGGATTGAGGTAATGGAAAAAAAAAAGTTTTAAAATAAAGCCTCCACCTTTGTTGACGAGTTAAAGTTCTTAGAAACTTCTCTATTTACTAAGGACATTGATCGAGCTCTACCACCGAAGGGATTCAAAATACCAACTTTGCAGACTTATGATAGTATTTTTTATCCTTTTAATCACCTTAAGCTTTATAGAACTAACATGTTGATATAAAGAGGCCGATGAGCCCTTCATGTGCAAAAGGCTCGTCATAATACTTAAAAGGGCAACTTGGTCATGATATACTAGTTTAAAGCTAAGATATATTTCCACTTTCAAGTAGCTCGATCATGCATTCCCACTTCATTTGCAGCTAATGAATAAAAAGACCACATTGAGTATAATGCCCATATACCAAAAAAGAAATAAGACTTTAAAAAAGTATGTCACGCATTTTAATGTTGAACCTTTTTAATTTAAAGAACTTGAACAAGCTCTAGTAGTGGTTGTCTTGACAAATAGGTTGAATGATAAGGAGTACCATTTCAAGCTCATTTTCTTCCTAGAGCATCGAAGACTTTAGCTAACATATTCTTAATCATCAAAAAATATATCAATGCTAAAATTATAAAAAATAGCCAATGTGAAAAACGTACATCTTTCCACCTTGATTCTAGAAGAGGAAGAGAAATCAACAATCCTTCAAGAGGGAAAAAAATATGAGGGGTACCCTAGGGTAAAAAGCTTAACAAAAGGTATAATTACTACACTACACTGAATATCTTACAAGAGAAGATTTTGATGCAAATAAAAAAAGATCTCAAGCTCAAATGACCTAAGCCATTAAGATAGAACAATAAAAAAACTTGACCAAAAGATGTGCTTTCCACAAAGATTATGGTCACTATATTGAGGACTATATTAACTTCATGAATAAGATAGAAAACTTGATCAGAAAAGGTCGACTCAACAAATTTATGGGCCATAGGAGACAATGACAAGGAAGAGGGGATTTCAGAGGTAGAGATAAAAGAAAATAGTCGATATGAAATCAAGAGGAGAAAAAAAAGTTATGGTCGAGTTAATACACACTACAAGCCCAACCAAAGAGATGAAAAGAGAATGATATGGATAACAGATCGATTATAGGTATCATCAATATGATAACTGGTGGGACCTAAGCATTAGTTAAAAAGAAGTTTGATTGTGACATATTTATGGCCATTGAATCCATTGCCAAGAAATAAAAAAGTTGGAAGGAATCGATCTCAGTCATATCAAAAGATATAGAAGGGATCAAATTCACATGTGACGATGCCATTATTATATAAGCTGTGGTATACAATCATGTGGTAAAGAAGATTTTGTTTGATAATGGGAGCTCAACCGACATCTTTTACAATCCTACTATACTGAGGATGAGGATTACTAAGAAGATGTTGAAGCTTTTCACAATCACTCTGATCGAATTTAAGAATGAACGGTGCAAGTAAATGGTATAATCAAGATTTTGATTACATTGAAGACTAAGCCAAAGACTATCACCTCGATCATTGAATGAGATAAAGGTTAAGGTTAGGATAATGGAAAAAGTAGGAAAAGACATTCATGGTAAAAAGCACGAGATCGATCAGGTTAGGAAGAAATAAAAGATATTTTCTTAAAAACCAGCAATGAGCTCCTAAGCTTATAATATGTAAATGTTTTACCTTTTAAAATGTTTTTATGCTGAGCTCTTAAGTCAACAGCTCTAATATTTTTTCAAACTGAGCTCTTAAACTTGCTCCATGTGTTAGCTTTAAATTGATCTTTATTTTGAAACGACAAAACATTAAGCTAAATAAGCTTCATCAAGATTTTGAAAAAGATTTCTTAAGTTTTATTATTTTGGTACTAAATAAATAGTATGATTTTTAAAGTTTAAACAAACCTTTCTTTATGTTTTCTTATTTCTCAAATCAAAAGTATCTTTAAATATTATTTATTTGAGTTTAAATGAAAGTCCAATTGTTGTTTTTAAAGTAAACTTATAACATTAAACTTATTTTATTTTTTTGTATTAATTCACAAAGATTTAATATTTAAATTTTATATGGTTAGAAAGCTCTTTAAGTTTACTTTCTAATGGATCAAACAAAATCAAAATCCAAATTTTTTAAGAAAAGATTTTGAATTTTACTAGACACTTTATAGTTGTTTAAAAATTGTACAAGAGGTAGTTTTAAAAATTTACTATAATTTAAATATAATGAATTAGGTGATGGATTTTATATGGATAGAAAGCGTTTTAAAAATAGTTTCTATATCTTTGAATAGTTTTTGATTTGGAATTGTATAACTCAAGATGTGATCAAATTAGTGAGTAGAGTACAAAATAAGAGACAACCACTAGCTTGACTGGATCAATCCCCTTCTATAGGGATCGAATTGGTTAGGGTTTCAAAGTGACTCGATCGATCCTCCCTTTAAGGTATTGATCACCCTATGTAGGGGATCGATCACCCCTTGACAAGATTGATCCCCTACATAAAAGGGATCGATTGGATTGTATATTTTTAAGGTGTAAATGGCATAAAACATGAACCAATCAATCTCTCCAAGGAAGAGATCGATCGGGCATGCTTAGAAACTAGCTTCAATGGCTATTTTCTTCTTCCAAACCATCCCCAATGGCTAGTTCTTCAATTTTTCTATATATTGGGCATTTCAACACATCAAAGAGATTGATGAACTAAGAAAGTAAGATAAAAAAAGTCATTTTTATTTTCTCAAAGAAATCAAGAGTTTTAAAACTTTAAAGTCTATATTTTTGTATTTATTGTATTCAAATCATTTTTGTTGTTTATTCATCAAATTTTTTTATACTTCATTAGGCAAACACTCAACCTTGAGAGGTATTTTTATTTGCAAAAATCATTTAAATTATCTTGTAAGCAAGAGGTGAGGTATCCTCTTGATATTGTAAGGGTAGAGGTTACAATCTAAACCTTATGAAAAAATATAGAGATTTAGTGCAATATAGGTTTGTATCTTGTAAGATTTTTTCTCAATTAGTGGATTGAAGCCTTGGTATGGACAACCAAGAAAGAAGACGTAGGTGTCTTGTAGAGAAGGATCAAACTTTTATAAATCATTCTGTTTGATTTCTCTATCCTTATCTCCTTACATTCGTTGTTGTTTATATTTGATTCTAGGCTCATTAATTGTTATTGATTGCATTATATTTTTATTAGAAGTGCTTATTGATTTAATTCCTTATTCAATTATCTTGAAATCATTATTTTGAGAAAAATTTAGAGAGATCCAATTCACCCCCTATTGGATTACCATCTCAGCTAGAAAGCTAACAATTGGTATTACAATTTTGGTCTTTTTTTGTAAGTTTAACTACCTTGAGCAAAGATCCTATGGCTCAATTTAGGTTCTAAGATGGTAAAAAATTCCTCAAAGCTCCAATGTTCAATAAATATGAGTTTTATGAATGGAGAAGATGAATGTTCATAGTGGCTCAAGATTTTAAAGCTTGAAATGTTAAAAAAGGGCTTGAAACTCCTTATAAAGATGCAAACTATATAAAGCAAATAATGAATGATGCAAAGGTCAAGTGCATTCTTTATAAAGCTTTAGATGCCTACGACTTCAACTTGGTCTCAAATTACTCCACCTCAAATGAAATATGGAAGAAGTTAGAAGAAATACATGAAAGACAAACCTCTAACCGAAACTCATCATGTCTTATGGCATTTAAAGAACCATTGGTAACTTCTAATTCTATTGATTCAATTTCATATACTTTTGATGAATTACAAAAGTCTTACAATGAGTTGTATGGTGAATGTGAATCAATAATGAGGAATTATAACAAAATGATTTCAAGTTGAATGTAGAGAATAAGTTTTTGATTAATGCAAAAAATGATTTAGAAAAAGAAAATGAAAGGTGAAAATAGATTTAAAAACCTCTCAAATTATGTGTGAAATTTTAGAAAAAAAATTTTGATTTGAAAAAGAAATTTAATGAATAAAAAATAAGAGCTTTTAGATAAGAGTTTAAGTGCTAAAATGATTAAATATAATTTTTGTAATTTTCATGGTTATACTATACATACTTGTCTTATAAAAAGAAATGTTTCATTTAGAATTAGACAAGTGTGGGTTCCAAAAGAAACTAGAGACTTGGTCACTAACTCTTAAGGACCCAAAGTAATTTGGGTGCCAAAAATCAAATGAGCATTGTCTCTTATAGGTATACTAGAATAAAGAGCTACGTTGTGATTTCAAAGAATGGAACACTAGACACACAATATATGGGTAACCTCTAAACGTTTAGTTGAAGAGAATTTTAATTTAGTTACCTATTCTTGATGAAATTTGAAAGCTTGATTGATTATGTAAAATTTGGTTGACATTGATTACAAGACATATGTTGCATAATCTTGAGAAATGTGAGCTTGAATTGAATATGCATTTATTTTACTCTTAAATATGTTTGAGATGCTAGTTGAAATTGATTGTGGTGTTAAATTGCTTTAGCAAAATTTTGTTGATGAATTTTTTATTGATGCTTGGTGTGATTATTTATGTGTTTAATTATTTTCATATTTATGCACAAACTTAGGGGGAGCATACAAAGCTTAATGATTTTTAATTTTTAAAGTTTTGTTTTGAAAATGATTTTTGCAAAAGTCAAGCTTAAAAATATGAAAATTTGTTTTAACAATTTTTTAGGTATAAAAAGAATTTGAATATCTTGGGTTCAATTATTTAAACTTGCTAAACAAAAAAACTTGATTAACTTGCAATGGTTTTTATTTTTCATATTATTACATGCAAGTCTTAAAAGATTTTAGAGCTTAAAATATCAAATCTTGTTTTTGAATATTTATGGGCATAAAAACTATTTAGACTTTTTCAAATTGTGATATAAAACATTTCTAAATGGTTTGAAGAATTTAAATGTGTGTTTAAACATATTTGCCCATCTTAATAATCTTTTCTAGAAAATATGGGGATTAAGAGTTCACTTTTTGATTTCCTTGTTTCTAATGCCAAATGATTACTTGAGCAGTTTTGTTTTGTCATTTAAAATTTGTTGGAATGGTTCAAGTTGGTTAAAAATGAGCTTGACTAGTTTTGAGATTTATTAAGGTATTTTTCAAACAAAATGAGTTTTAAAGTGTAAAAATCAAAATCCTAGACATATTAAGCTTTAAATGGATTATCTTATTGTATTTTTGCATAAATATTTTTGTTTGAATGATTTTAGCTTGATGAATATGTTTCATATTTTTCTTTATGCACTTTATATGATAAACATTGATTTGTGATTATTTAAAATGCCTATATGACCATGTTGTTTAAAATTTCTTAACTTGTTTATAATGCTTGGATCTTGTGAAATATTTTTTTTAACTTAATTCTTATATTCTAAATTGTTATAACTCTTGATTTGTAAATTGCTGAACATTTGGTGCTTAAGTGATATAGATTGACTCATTGTTCATCTATGTTTTTGGTTAAGATATATGCTCATATGATAATTAATTCAACTTGATATTAATGCCTATGATTTGAAAATACTTAAAATTTTCATCTTTTGATTTTTAAAATATTTTTAAATATACTTTTTCTTGTGCTAAATTGATTCATTAATTTTGTAAAATATTTTGAAACTTGTGCTTAATTGACTTATCTTTTGGTTGGGATTAAGCTTTGATGAACTAATTGTGTTTAATGATATGTGTTGTTAATTTATCTATTGTTCTTGTCAAGTGTGTGCATATATGATAAATATGATTTTTCTTGACTTGACATGGTTGCAACATGACTTAAGTAAATGATTTTCTTATGATGCTTATTTTTAGCTTAAGTCATTGTTGATTATAGCCTATAATTTATGTAGACATATTTATGCTTTTGTGATGAAATTTTTTTGATTATGTTTCTAATGATAAATATATCTTTCTTGATTTTTTTTTAATTCTATAAGGCCCCAAATTGGTTTTGATATGTTCTTTACGGGATTTCTTGAATATACATGATTATTGAATATGTCTATTTTATATTCATGAATGATCTAAAAGGTTTTATTTTTGCACATTGCATGAGAACTTTAGCTTTAGTGCCAATATTGTGGTATTTGATGCTTAACTTGATACATGGCCTTTAGTTTAAGTTTATATATATATATATATATATCTCATTTCTAATTGGAAAATTGAGCTTAATGAACAAAATTTTCTTTTGCCTGCAATGACTTAGAATATGAAATTAGTTTCTAATAATTGGTATAATTTTTATCAATTGATTTTCTTGATGCTTCTAACAAAATCTTTTGTCAAGAAATTTTTTAAGTCTATGCTAAGAGAACTTGAAATGAGCATGAATAAGCCTACATTTTTAGAATTTCAAGTGTAGCAAGCAAAGCATATCATCCTCATCAATCAAGCCTATTTTGCTCAAATGAAGTGGATTGGAGAATTCAAAACCAAATAAGCACAACAACAAAGCTTGACATGGATAGAGGTAAATGTATCGACTTTATGATATGATATATGAGTTTGAATACATATACATGCTTACTTTGATTGTGTGCAAAAATGAGATATTGTGCTAGAACATATGAACATATTGCACAAATTAATCACCAAGCCACTTGGTAGATATCGTTTTAATATTTTCAAAAGCTTGGATTGATTAACTCACATTCATTGATATTCATGCTTAGTTCTTGATTGTTTTGATTAATAGTTTTTATTGTATGAATTTTCATTTGAATCTTTAGACATGGCTATGAGTCAAATAGATTGATTTCTTTAAACATGTTTGTTGATTGAGATCATTAAGATGGCAAGTACATTGCTTATGTATTTTACATATGCTTGTATGATTTTGTTTGAAATATATGATTGAATACTTGCATATGTTTGCATTACGTACTTTGCTATGCATAAAAATAATTTGAAATATACTTGAATAATTAAACTTTTATTATTTCTTTGCTATAGCTTTTGTGTTCATCATGTTTGAAAAAATGCTTGAATAATCTTTGTTATGACTTAATGATAATTGAACCTTATTGCTTATTAGTATTCATGCTTTATTAAATACATATGAGTTTTTGGTTATTGTTCGGATAGGATAGCATATGAAATATTACTATTATCATTTATGCATGTATGGAATGAATTTTTCATATGTTTAAAATATACTATGATCCATGAAAGCTTATGAACAAAATAGCTAACAATTGGTATCAAAACTGCTAAAGAATTTCTTAACTTTCATGGACACTTGGTTATGTCCCTATCCTTGATACAGCTTATACCTTTCATGCAAAATTGTGTGTGCCTTATATTGATTAATCCTTATTTTGAAAATGAAGAAAAATCTTAGAATACAATTTTGCTTGGTTTATTTTGTGATAACAATTGGTAAGCTTCTTGATGATATATTTTTAACAATTGATATCCTTAACAATTGGTATGAGCTTGTATGCATGTGGTTGAATTTATGCTTAATTGCTATTGATGTTTTAGGTTCTAAGCACATCTTATGATAACATGATTTATGAGTAGGTTACATATCATTTATTATCCTTTTGCTCATAAATTTCATGTGGCTAGGTTGAATGAATGGTTTCGTACTATAACATTTAAATTGGATACATTGATGCTTTTGTGCTTGAATAAATGTATGTGAACTTCATTGTGCATATTACACTTCATTACATGCATTCAAAATACTCTTGATATTATTGGTATCAAGCATTTTGTCCCATACTTTTAATTGATCTCTTTTTCTTTTGCTATGACAAAAAGGGGGAGAGTTTATGGATTTTCTTCTTGTATATTTATAGCAATTGGTATAAAAATTTTAACATTTAGTATAAAGAACTTGAACAAAAAGGGGAGAAATATTTCATGAATATATTTGTTAATACTTTCTTTTTGTATTTATTTGCTCATGTCTTTTTGGTATGACAAAAAGGATAAGGAATATCATATTAGCAAATTTGCTTGTACTTGACATGCATATGTTTGATTATGTTTATTTCATATATTTAACTAACATATGTTTGTTAAGTTGTGTTAGATTAAGATGCATTAATTGAGAGGGAGTTTTCCCTTGCAAAGTTTGAGAGGAGTTTTTCAAAATATTTTTCAAAATCTTACATGTCTTAAAGAAAGTTTTTTATCAAGCAAATTTATCTTTAAGTTTTGTCATATCAAAAAGGGATAGATTGTTAGCCTTGAATTGATCTTTATTTTAAAATGATAAAACATTAAGCTAAATAAGTTTGATCAAGATTTTGAAAAATATTTATTTAATACAAGTTCTTAAGTTTTATTATTTTGGGACTAAATAAATAATATGATTTTCAAAATTTGAACAACCCTTTCTTTATGTTTTCTTATTTCTCAAATCAAATGTATGTTTAAACATTATTTATTTGAGTTTAAATAGAAGTTTAATTTTTTTTTTAAAGTGAACTTTTTCATTTTGGACTCAATACAATTTTAACAATATTGGTTTTGAGAAATAAATTAACTTAAGAAAGCTATTTTACAAAAAACAAAGTTTTCCAACATTGAACTTATTTTATTTTTCTGTATTAATTCACAAGGCTTTAATATTTAAATTTTATATGGTTGGAAAGCTCTTTGAATCTACTTTCTAATTGATCAAACAAACTCAAAATCCAAATTTTCTAAGAAAAGATTTTGAATTTTTACTAGACACTTTACAATTGTCTAAAAATTGCACAATGGGTAGTTTTGAAAATTCACTATAATTTGAATACAATGAATTAAGTGATGAATTTTATATGGATAGAAAGCCCTTTAAATCTAGTTTCTAAATCTTCAAACAGGTTTTGATTTGGAATTGTATAACTCAAGATGTGATCAAATTAGTGAGTAGAGTGCAAAACAAGATATAACAACCCAGCTTTACCGGATCAATTCCCTTCCTGTAGGGATCGATTGGTTAGGGTTTCAAAGTGACTCGATCGATCCCCACTTTAAGGGATCGATCACCCTATGTAGGGGGTTGATCACCTTTGACAAGATCAATCCCCTATATAAAAGGGATTAATCAAGTTGTATATTTTTAAGGCGTAAATGGTATAAAACATGAACCAATCGATCTTCCCAGGGGGATCAATTGGGTATGCCTAGAAACTTCTCCAACGGCTAGTTTATCAAGCTTTAATGGCTATTTTCTTCTTTCAAACCATCCTCAATGGCTAGTTCTTCAATTTCTCTATATATTGGGCATTCCAACACACCAAGAAGATTAATGAATCAAGAGAACAATATCAAACAAGTCATATTCTCATTGTTTCAAAGAAATCAAGAGTTTTAGAGCTTTAAAGCCTATATATTTGTATTTGTTGTATCCAAATCATTGTTGTTGTTTATTCATCAAATTTTTTTATACTTCATTAGGCAAACACTCAACATTGAAAGGTATTTTTAGTTTACAAAAATCATTTGGGTTCTCTTGTAAGCAAAATGTGAGGTATCCTCTTGATATTGTAAGGGTAAAGGTTGTTATCTAAGTCTTATGAAAAAGATAAAGATTTAGTACAAGATAAGTTTGTATCTTGTAAGATTTTTTCTTTAATTAGTGGATTGAAACCTTGGTATGGACAACCAAGAAGAGATGATATAAGTGCCTTGTAGAGAATGATTGAACATCTATAAATCATTATGTTTGATTTCTTTATCCTTATCTCCTTACATTCATTGTTGTTTATATTTGATTCTAGGTTCATTAATTGTTATTAATTACATTATATTTCATCAAAAGTGCTTATTGATTTAATTTCTCATTCAATTATTTTGAAATCATTGTTTTGAGAAAAATTTAGAGAGATTCAATTCATCCCCCTCTTGAATCACCATCTCATGTAAAAAGCTAACACCATAGATATATGAGTGACTATATTTATCGAATTGTGAAGCTTTTACTTTCATATTAATGCACTAATCTTTCTAAAAAAATCAATTAAATACACTAACACTTACATCATGATTTGTCCTTCTTACAGGAAACAATCATAACCTAAGTGCACAAAAAAATAATTGATTAAAGGCTTAAAATTGATATCAGTTGATTAAGCCAGCAAAAAACCTTAGACTTGTGCTTTTTTTTAAATAATAAAGATAAATGTATGCCAATATGAGCCAAACTCAACCAAAAATAAAAATTGGTATAGCTATTAAGAAATAATGCTGACCTATTTGCATAGACCCCATCAGATATACCTAGCATCAATCCCTTAGTAATGGTCTATCGATTATATACAAATTCAAACATGAAATCATTTCAGTAAAAAAGGAGATGGTTTTCCCTTAAGAGGCAAAAAACTATAGAAAATGAGCTCAACAAATTGCTAAGGGTTGACTTCATAAATGAAGCATATTATCGTAAGTGGATAGCCAACATTGTAATGGTAAAAAAAAAAACACAATGGGAAATGGATATGTGTGTTGACTTTATAAACCTCAATAAGGCCTGCTTAAATAATAGTTTTTTTTGCCAAATATAGATCGATTAGTGGATCATAGTGTCGCATATGGTAAAATTAGCTTCATGGATATATATTCAAGGCATAATCAAATCAAAATGTTGAAAAAAGATGAGGAGAAAGTAGCTTTTGTGATCAAGAAAAGCTTGTACTATTATAAGGTGATATCGTTCAAATTGAAAAATTCAAGGGCAACTTACTAAAGATTGGTCAAAAAAATCTTCAAAGATCAAATCGGTTGCAATGTTAAAATATATGTTAATGACATAATTGTGAAAAACAAACCCTAGTCAAGCATCTAAGAAACTTGGAAGACCTGCCAAAGGTGTTGGTCAACAAAATGTTCAAAGATTAAATAGGTCGCAATGTTGAGGTGTATGTGGACGACATGATTATGAAAAGTAAGAGCTTGGCTAAGCATCTAGGAGACTTTGAAGAAATGTTCAACACACTCAAAAAATAAAATATAAAGCTCAACCTGAATAAATAGTGCCTTTTGAGTTACATTGGGCAAATTCATGAAACACATAATGAACTAGAGGGAAATAAAGTCAACCCTAAAAAAGTCTCAACTATTTTGGATATGAAGGCACTGACCACGGTAAAAGATATGTAAAGGTTGATTATGAGAGTTATTGCACTAAGTAGGTTTATGTTAAGTTTAGTATATCGATGCTTACAATTCTTCAAGATATTCAAAAATATTTCTAACTTTAAATGGACACCTCAGTATTAATGAGCTTTTAAAAAGCTTAAGGAATTCCTATCCTCTCCTTTCATACTATAAACCCAAGGCCCAATAAGGTGTTATACCTCTATATTGTAACTATAGATCAGGCTATTAGCTTGGTATCAGTATGAGCAGAAGAAGGAAAGTATAAGCTAATATATTTTGTAAGTAAAGCATTGATGAAGTTAGAGCGTAATTATCAAAAAATAGAAAAACTAGCTTATATTGTTGTAATCTCTTAGCTAGAAAGCTTATACCATATTTTTAATCTCATACAATGAATGTCTTAATCGATCAACAATTAAGACAAATCTAATAAAAACCCGAACTGTCAGGCAAGCTTATCAAATGGGTAGTTAAGCTCAGTAAATATGACTTACATATATTATCCAAGTCAACCCTTTAAGTCAAAAGTACTAATTGATTTTATTGTTGAGTGCACCTCAATCGAGTGAGAAAAAAACTTAGAACAGTCAATAACTGAAATGAAGAAGAAATGTGAAAGCTTTTTATAAATGGGTCAACCATTAATAAAAAAACTAATGCTAATCTGATATTGATTAGTCTATAAAATATGTAGTTTCAATATGCATTAAGTTTTGGGTTCAAGGCTTCAAATCATGAGGCAGAGTATAAAACACTGATAGCATGCTGAATTGAATGTGAAAAGTCTTTTTATGTACAGTGATTCACAAATAGTGGCCAGATAGGTTAATGGAGAATCAAAGACAAATAAGAATGAATAAAGAAATACTTGGACAAGGCATAAACACACTTAGCAATGTTCCCAAGGGCTGAGATAAAAAAACTACTGAGGTCGAAGAACACATTAGCTAACTCATTATCCATATTAGATTTAGGATCACAACAGACAGTTCAGCACACGTCTTAGTTGAAAAATTGTTAGAAGAAAGCATTGATGAGAAATAGTCTTCCAAATTGAAGAAAATAAGTTATGGATGTCCCCAATAAAGCATATTTAGTGATAGCAAAATTTTCGAGGATAAAATCCAATCAAAGGCTCTGTTAAAAAAAGCTTTTCGGTATGCCATTATTGAAAGAAAATTATATAAAAGATTATTCAATTTGCCATATTTAAGGTATGTAAATGAAGAGATAAACTATGTACTCAAAGAAATCCATGAAAGAATCTGTGAAAATCACCTTGGATATTGGCCACTAGCATATAAGGTCTTAAGATGAAGATATTACTTGTTGACCATAAAAAAAGATGTGATCGATCTGGTTAAGAAGTACGACAAATGTTAGTTATTTGCTCATGTCCAACATCTACCCTTTACTAAGTTAACTCATATAATAAACCCTTAGCCCTTTATATAATGGGGTATAGATGTGCTTAGACCATTTACCCCAACCCTTGGATATATGAAGTTTCCACTAGTAGTTGTCAATTATTTCATTAAATGGCTAAAGGCCAAGGCATTAGCTACCATAACAAAATCTCAAGTTAAAAAAATTTGTTTAAAAGAACATAATTTGTTAATTTGGTTAACCCCAGTCCATAATAACTAATAATGGAAAACAGTTCAAAAATCTAAAGTACAAAGAATGGTGCTCAAAGTTTAGCATTGACATAAGGTTCACCTCGTTCGCCCATCCACAATCTAATGGCCACATTAAGGAGGCCAATAAAAATATAATTAAAGCTCTGAAAAAAAGATTAGATGATTCTAAAGGCAAATGGGTCAAAAAGCTTTCTAAAGTATTATAGGTGTTAAAGACAACCACCTGGATCCTTACAGAGGATACTCCTTTTAATTTAGTTTTTTAAATAAAGGCCATGGTTCCAGTTGATATCAACCTCCCTAATTTTTAAGTCGAGCTAAACATCAAAAAAGGAAATGATGAGGCCTTAACAACCAATTTAGACTTGATTGAGGAGCAAAAAAATGTTACTTTGACAAGGATAGCAGCTTATCGACAAAGGGTCTAAGGTTACTACAATAAAAGGCCCAATGTAAGAACATCAGTAGAGGTGACTTGGTACTTAAAAAAGTGAAAACTTCATGAATAGACAATCGAAAAGGGAAATTGGCACCAAACTAGAAAGGTTTATACACAATGAAAAAGTTGTTCGATGTGGGACTTAAGGCTATAGGATTTAAATTGAAATCCTACCCCAAGAATGTAGAATGTGGAGTATTTAAAGATTTATTATCAACAAACCTTTAAAACCAATGAAATATGTAATTATATGATTTGCTTGTACTGTTAAAGCCCAAGCTAAATGAAGCTTGTAATTCAAATACATTTTACTATTTACTAATCTTAAATCTATAGTAAATCTATAGTAATAGCGTATTTTTTTAATGTTTAAAGTCTATGCTAATTGATCATATTTATGAAGTTCTTTATATTGGCACCGATCTCAAAATTGATTAATTAATTACATTCAATTCTCATGGCTACAATATCCAAGCTAAGTGTGAGAATATCTATTTATGAATTACAAATGCTGAACTGAGAATTCATAAACGAAAGTACAAAACTCGAAGATGGAAAAAATTCAAAACAATAATTTTTTAATTATATTGTCAATGTGTATAAATAAAAAAAAAAGTACATCAAGCCATATCCTTGGGCTGCATCCCTGTAGTAAGCGCCTCAAACTCACCAACCTGAGCCTTTTCCTCGACATTCCCATTTGCCTCTTCCTACTCAACGTCAATTGCAATAACTACTACAGCTTCAATCTCTATGTCCTATTTGTCTTGGCCTTTTTCTTCAGCCACAACTTACTAGGTCCGAAGATTATTTATGTTGATCAGTAATAAATTAAGATTAGCATAAATGCACTTCACATCTTTCAAAGCCATGTTAAAAGAGACAAAAACCTAATCTTGAGTAAAGTCAGTTTATATATTGTAGAACTTGTCAAACTTAAAAAAGTTTTCAACCTCCTTCGAAGCCTAGAACTCACTTTTCAAGCACTTCACTCTGGCAAGGCCTCACTTAGCTTTAGGTCAAATTGCTGTTGCAGGGACTTTATTATGGCCATTTGGACTAACATGTCTTCAAGCCTTTAGCTAAAGTTTTCAACCTTCTTATCGAGATAATCATTTCTCTTTCTGTAATCGGTATTAGAAACCTTAGGCTTTTTTATCACCTCGATAAGGGAGTTGAGCTCTTTGATGTAGTTCTTTACATTTAGCTTGGTTTTAGAAAACTAAACAAAAGCTCGATAAGAGAATAGTAGGCCCCATCCCAAATTTGAGAGATAGAGTGTGGGAGCCGATCAAAAACTACATGAACAAAAGTCGAGCTTAGAGATGGTAATTTTTAAATTGGATAATTTATAAAACTAAGCTTAAAATTAACTTTTAAGCAAATCTTTCTTACACATGCTAGCCTTGGTAATCTTTTTAAACACCTCAAGATCATCATATGTGTTATCCAAGGAATCGATCTCCATAGTGATAGAGACCCTCTCAAAAGAGGGCTGGAGTTTAGTAGTTAGGTCAATAGAAAAAGACTCTAACCTCAACCTTTTTAGGGCTTTTGAGCCATAACTTTTTATTTGAGCTTTTGCATTGTCGTCGAGCTCTTGCCATCGACCTGATCAAGCAAAAAAGTGGTGGATCAATGATTTTCACCTCTCATAAAGGACCACCGAGTTAAGGAGGAACTTTGCCCCTCTTTCTTTCCTGAAGAGCCTAAACAAATTTGGTCAGTTAAAATTTGCAACTCTTTGACCAGCCATGTCTCCCATTGAAACAAAAACCTAATTGAGAGTTAGAAAATATTGATGTAATAAAAAAATTCACTATGAAAAGTTCAAAAAGAAATTACCCAATACTTAATCTCCTTGACTTTTGTCATTTATTGTGTCTCGTACCCCAATCTCATCCTTCCTCAGAGGGCTTATCTTAACCTCCTTAAACAAGTTCAACCTATTATTTATTTCTACACCTCATTGTCCTTCTCGATATAGAGGAAATGGACTTTTTATTAAGCTTAGGCAATTAGCAAAAATTTTTTTCGAAGGCCAAGTTGTGACATAAAATCAACTCTTATCATAGAAATACTTCTTAATAGTAAAAAATTTTTAAAAAATTAAGATAGTTGAGTGAAGACCTAATTCTTTATAAAAAATTATGAAACCTATTATGTATCTAAAAGAATTAAGGCGAGCTAAGGTAGTGGTTAGATTATAAACTAAAAGAAGTTTGATGATAAAAAATGTAAAGGGAACCTAAGACCGACCACAATAGAATCCCAATATACCCATATCTTATTAGACTCTAATAGGTTGATGATCCTATCTTGAGATATCGACATTATTACTCCGTAACCCTCAAAAGGAAAATCAAATATAAATTTTACAATAAAAAAGTGATGAACTGAGTAGAGGTTAGGGTAGCTTTCAGGATTGGCTCAACCTTTTACGCTTCTTATCACCTCTTTTGGGTTACGTCTAAAGGACTAAAAGTGTAAAAAAGAACGAGAGAGTCATCATCATCATCAAAACCTTCTACTCCTTATTTATTTTCACCTTCTTTCTCACCTTGGCCAGACTCTTTAACCTACTTATCTCTAAAGGCCTCTTCATTGATTTACTTCGCCTCTGGAATTTGAAAAAGTCATTAAATCTAAAATAGAACAAGGCATCAGATGATGAAGATGATGCTGAAGTAAAAAACTCTTCAGAGTCAAATGTCAACCAAAAATCAAAATTTGAGCTCAGACTATTAGATAATTAGACAGATGGTTGAGTAGAAATGTTAAGTACAGAAGTTAAAAAAAAAAAAAAAGGTCATATAGAGGGATTGAACTTACCACACTTATGGGAACAAAAGGGTTTTAAAGGTCAAAATCAATTACTACTAAAAGTTTGTCCATATCATGATAAACCCTCTCACCTTTAACTTGGGCATAATCCTCGACTTATTTTTTACCCTTCATAAACATTAGGTTTAGTTAATAGGTAGCTCAACTATAGCCTTTTCTTACAATAATAGAGAGGACTTCATCTTTTGAAAAAACCCTATCTTAGTCAAGCTGGCCTTCATTAACTTCTACTTTAAAGTTAGACAAACTTAAATCAAATGACATAATGAGAGAAAAAATATGTATTGAATCTCTTTAAAAAAAAAAAGGTCCAATAAAGAAAAGCTCAAAAACAAGAGATCTACCCAGATAGGTCTACAATAGAACAAAAAAAGTGTTAGGTAGTGAAGAACTAGGCTTTAAAGGGTTTTATATAGCAAAGTCTCAAATCAGATGGACATACTAAATTGAGTCATGTCTTATACTAATACTGAGGATGACATTTTAGCCTCTCAGTCTAAATTTAAAAAACTGCCTAAATTTTTGCTTCTTGTCTAAATTTCTCTCTCCTTAATAAATGTATATTGAAATAAATTTATGACAAATTCATCCAAAATCTACAAGTGTCATGTCGATCATATTGCACGAACACCAGACCAGTCATAGCACATGAACATTATATCAAACATGTTGTGCACATACTACCAATGTCACGTTAAGTAACTGTCACATCAAACACATTATACATACATCACAAGTGTCATGTTGACCATATTATAGGAGCACCACATTGGTTAACATAACCAATAAGCCAACAACACCTTATCCACGTTGACACAGTCATAAAGATTAGCTTGGTAGATTAAGTTCGGCATAATCGTAAAAACATTTCCTCCATTGATACAATGGAAACTCCAAAATGAATCCACGCTAAACTCACAATTTAGTTTTAACAATAACAAATCGACTAATTATACTTTCACTAGTCTAACACCTCAAACTATTTAATAAGGGGAACATAATGTTAAGGGCATTTTATGATCAAGGGGTAAAATAAACATTTTGCCCCAAAGTGTGAGTCAACCAGATGAGGCAACTTGGTCATTTGGATACAAGCTGATGTGTTCGACCAATCTAAAATCTTGAGATCCATATTAGCGTGGCCACCTTAGTTTGCCACTTGAAGGCACATAGGAATGCTAACTTATCACTTCTCAATTAAATTGTTGACTACTAAATCAGGTCAAGCAAGCATCGTCAAACTTATCCCCACTAATTAGAGCTCAGGCCATTCAAGCCCGACATTCCCATCCTACTGGTATAAACAACCCTTCTTCCTCAAATACCATTAATTCAATTCCCATATATCTACATCAAGTTTCCTCTCATTCTTTCTCTTCCCAAGCATTGACTTAAATGTCGAAGCATAAATGTCAGAGGAATCTTTGACTTTTTCTATTAACCAACCTTTCACTTTATGATTTTAGATTATGTTTTCAATAATTAATATATAAATTCCTTTTCATACTTAACATGATAATGTGTACACCACACATAAGGGATAATTAAAATAAGAATTTATTAGTCTTAAATTTTGTTTTATAAGAAAAATAAAAAAAAGTTTAAAATGAAAAACTTATTAATCTAATTGTTAAAATTCATAATATTTTTATTTTATAATTTAATTATTAAATTAATAAATATTTCATTCTCAATTCTTTTCAATCTTTTTATAAGACTTAAAGTGTAAGAATTGATCAATTCATAAGGAACATTAATTTAATGGTTAAAATTAATGCAAAATCATATGTAATAATTTAAATTAGAATCAATTAATTTTCTTTTTGTCATAGATGGAAGGAACCAAGAGAAGAAACTTAGCCCTTAAAAATGTAGATCCTTTGTCTCTATCATTCAATCGTTTAGTTCCTTTGTTTGAAAGAAATAAAGAAAAAGTTGGAGGATCTGCGATTCTCTTAAGGAATCATGCCTCAGTTTTATACATGTATGATTGATGATGGTGGTATTTAAATAAAGATTTTGGATCCAAACATAATAATACACTCTTTTTTACATTGAAAAAAATATCTCACAACGATATTTGATTATTTGATTTATTGACTGACCACAATCTCAATTTAAAATTACGTAACATTTATGAAAATTTTATATAAAATCTATATTTATAAATAATATATTTTTATATAATTTTTTATTACAATTTAATAATTACAATATCATAATTAAAAAATTATAAATAAAACTCCCTGTACAAACACGCAATCTTGCTAAAAAATCAGGTTCGAATCTTTCCCCAAACGGAAGAAAGTCATCATGGGCTTTCCTGTATGATCTACTTTTGATAAGGTTGACAAAGACAATAAAATTGGTTTCTTGTTGGTATACGTTGCCGACAAAAGGGTTTATTAAACACGTGAGGCTGTTTTTAATACCACATGCATACGGCTTTGTCGTATATAATTATGTATGATAAATTGATTGAATAATTTTTTTTTATTGGTAAAAATATTGAGCTAACTTATGCCAAAAAAATTTGTGCTAAACTATATAATTGTCTAAACTTTTAATTGCATATATATATATATATATATATAAAATATCTCTGTCTTAATCTCACCCTATTTTTATCACTTGAGTTTAGTTCAAGTGAAAAATTGTATACATTATTAAATTTAGGGTTAATGAACAATTTAATAGTTGAATTATATTATTTCTAATAAATTTATACTTAAAGAATAAAAATTCATAATTACATACTTGAATTTCAATTTCGTTGAGTAGATTTCTCTATTGACTAATTTTGTATTTCTCTGTTGACTAAATCCGTCAATCTAAATGTTGATATAGTTAAAATTGACCAATAAAAAGAATTATGTTTCATAATATTTTATTTTATTTTATTTTAGGTCATATCAACTTAATGTTAATAGTGTTTGTTAATGTGTTAATGTGCTCGAAAGAATTAAAGTTCGAATATTTGATTGTGATTTTTTTAGATATCAAAATCACGTAAGTCATATAATTCGAATACCAAATTACTCCATAACCCTTAAATTTAATTGCAAACATATTTGTTGAAACTTTTGGACTAAAAAATTATGTGCTATTACCGCAAAATTGCATTACAATTTTTCCTTTAGGGAAAGTGTTTGTTTGCCTTCTTTAGGGAAGAGAATAGAGAGATAAGTTCTACTCTAACTTTTTAAGTTCAAGTTTATAACTTAATTTTCATTTTTTATTGTTATTATGCATATAGTTCATTTATTCAACACCTCAATAGAAAAAAAAAATTGGGTAGATGGGAATGGGACTTAGATTTGTTTATGGACGAGTCCAGTCGATTGATGCTTTTAAAATTCTACGTTCAGACTCAAGTCCAAATTGATCCACAACGGAAAATTTAATACACGAACTATACTATTTTTACCAATTTGATCTCTTAAGAATAAAAGTTTATAATTAGATATTCAAACTTTAGTTTTGTTAAGCAAGTTATTTCATTGACTATCATCATTAGTCTAAATGCTAATATGGTAAAAGTTTACCAATAAAAAAGTGTCACGTATCATAGTATTTTATTTTAATTCTTTAAAAAAATTCATTTTTAGGTTAAAAATCAAAAAGAAAAAATATTTTTAGAATTAAAAAATTCAAAAAAAGCAAAAATTTTCATATTTTTTAAATATATATTTCTTTTCAAATTTTTTTTTTGAAAGAAAATAAAAATTTTTCTTAAAAAATTTTATTTTTGAAATTGAAACATTCAAAAAAAAAAAAAAAGAAAGGAAAAAGAGTTTGGGAGAGGAAGATAGGGGGAAGGGAATAGAGTGAACAGGTAGAGAAAAGGCTGACTAGCCGCGGCTTTGGCTGAGCTAAAGATGGATCATGCCAACATACTCTGTACAAGGCATATTGACCGATCAGCATTTGGGTCGACCAAATCAACCGCCAGCCCTGATTCCCTTTTCTTTTCTTTTTTTTTTTTTAATTTGTTAGTTTAAAATTAAAAAATTAAAAAATTTACATGACATTTTGACCATGTGTCATGATTTTATTTGTTATTTTTAGGCCAGATCAATTTGATGTTAATTATGTTAGTCAATGGAGTATTGTGCTTGATGAAATTGAAGTTTAAATTTATGAATGATATTTTTTAAAAAAATATTAAATTGATGGAAGTGGAAATCTTTGAGTATGAAATTACTCAATTACCTTTAAATTTAATCGAAAACATGTTTGTAGAAAACTTTTGACAAAAACATAAAGCATTACTGCCACGTTCTATACAAATTTATAAAATATTATTCATTTTAATTCAATAAATTTAATGATTTTGTTTTATAAAAAATAATTCATAAGTTAAAGGTAATGTTTGGTAACATAGTTAACAATTCCATTCAAGGTTTAAAAGCAATTACACTTCTTTTGTTACGTTATTTATTTTTCTTAAAATTATAGTTTCTTTCTTTTTTTTTAAACACATAATATTCTTTATCTTGTTCAATAAATTATTTGTTCTTATTTCTTAATTCATGAAAATAAAAAAAAAGTAGAAAAAAAGACTAAAAAATTATCATTTAAAATATAAAAATATATGAACATAAATTTTTCATACAAAAATCTTTAAAAATAAGAATGTCATTACAAAAATTAAGTACAAACATCTAAGAAAAGATTATTATCTTGTATGATAGTGAAATTTTAAGTTTTACAAGTGAGTTGGTGAGTTAGCATGTATCTATTTTGACATATTTAAAAAATAATAAATTATTTAATTATTAAATAAACACAACCATCTAGTTATGCTTATAAAATTTAAAAACTCAATTATCAATAAAAAAAATAATCTAAAATAAAATTTTCAAAATATCTTTTTACAATTGTCTTAAAAAGTTTTCATATTTTGAAAATCATCTTTAATATATCAAATGTATTTTTTAATATATGTAACCAAACAATCATTCATCAAGTTATCTCTTATTGGTTTAAGTAATAAATTATTTTACTTTTTTCTTTGCTAAAAAAGTTCTATCTATATTGCTAATAAGATTTTGATTTAATGGGAATGAAAAGATCTTAAAACATTGAGTTAAGTCAAGTCCGATATGACTTTATGTTGAATTTATCCAACTAAATATTGTTCATTGTTTGGTTGATTTGTTTATTTGATTTAATTCATTGATTTTTCATATGTAATGCTTGAACATGATTGTAATTTCTTTTATATTAATAACTTCATCAAAAATTTTATTTTTTGTATAATTTACTCACAATTGGTAAAATAAAAAATATATTTGATATGGAAAAAAACTGGTGCATAAATAGCACCAATAATTTTTTGGTCTTAACTACTCTTTACGTTATCTCTATTTTTCAGTAATTACTTATTAACCTCAAATTATTTTATTATATATTATAAATTAATTCTTAAATTTTCATTTTTGGGGTCAATTTATTTCAAATGTTAACTTTAGTGAAATTATTTTATGATTTATCTTAGATTCATACATATATTAAAGAAGAATTCCAAATTTCAATAGGGTTAAGTGACTCCATTTTTCTAACATGGCTATGTTACTACGTAACTAATGTGAGATTCATGATTTTTTTTATAACTAAGATATTTTCCTACACTTTAATAAAAGTTCACTACTATCTATGACACCTCATTAATACTTTAGAGTTAACTTTAATTTGCAAGGTCTACATCAATTTGTAAGGTATTACTCTATTTAGTCCATTAATCCTCACAATTTTATCTTATAAAAAACACCTCACAATTTAAAACTAATGTAAATACTTATATCTTAAGTCAAATACTAATAAACCACTGATGTAAAATTTATGATTCTTTTATAGAATCATGACACTAAACCATGCTTTAACAATCTAAGCTCAGACTTAAGCCTAACTCAATCTACACAATTTATATAAAAATTATATTAATATTTTAATATTATATATTTTAAAATTAAAAGTAAATAAAATTATTATTAATTAATGTTTTAATATTCTTATTTGTATTTGAGATGAAATTTTTATATCCAAACTCGACCTGAGTCAAATCAAACCTTTGAATATCTTTATTATGGCTAATAGTTTTATGTTTTTCAAGTATTTTTTACAATTTTTCTTTTTTATAAACTATGATTATTAATTCAATAAACAATAGTTCAAAATTTTAAAAGTTTTAAAGGAAGCTATAAATGTTGTTTTCAAAAGTTTAGGTTGAATATTAATGTCATAATTCTTAATATTCTAAATCTCACATATTTGTCTAGAGTTTTTTTTACGAAATTACAAGTACAAAAATAATTATAATAAAATATTAAATATATATTAAAAAATTAAATTAAATTAAATCAAACTTAAAATTAAATTATAAAATCATTAAAATAATGAACCAAAATCTTACGTAATAATTTATTCATTGAATATTTAAATCTTTACATTTTATGATGCATTATAAAAAGGTTAAATTGTATTAACCAAGATTATTTAAATGTTAATATTGCTTTCTTTTTTGGAAAATTATAACATTTTACTTTAAACTAGAGCTAAATTGGTAAAATTCAAACTTTTCATTGGCTCAACATGAAAGGCTATCTATCGACACATACTTTTGAGATGGACACCCTTATGTATCAATAGGAAATTGGGATTTTAAGGATAATTGTCGCCATTACGTATAAATACGAAAATTTGATCATTAGATATAAATAAAGAAATCGTCATCAATTTTTTTAATTATGTATGATTTATCACATAATTGAATCTGTCTTTTTTAAGAGATTATAAGTTTAACTTAGATTATTTAAAAAGGTATTATAGACTATAAAACCAAATTAGATCTCAAAGTATAATTACATATAAAAAATATTATAACACTCCTACAACTGTATCCAAAATATGGTACCTGTTAGTTCTCTTGTTATTTATTAAGCCTAAAAAGTTTATCAACTAATTAAAATATTAAAAATTGTTCTTAAATTACTCAAATCTTTAAGTGTAAATTTAAGAATATTTCTTCACCCTTAAAGGTATCCAAGAAGATTTTAATCCTCTTGAAGAGGCTCTATTATCGAATTTTTTAATTTAAAAAAAATTTTATACAAAAAAAAAGAATTTTAATTCAAACCTTTGATATTGAAAATTTTTCTTAAATTATTTCAATATTTTGATAACAATTTAAGAATATGTTCTCCATTAAAAATTTACATAAAAATAACTATTGTAACTTTCTAGTAATTTCATCATAAAAAAATTTAAAGTTTTATGCAAGATACAAATTAAATATGATCCTTTTTTTAAAAATCAATAAAATCTTTGACAAGATTTTACCTTAAAAAACCCTATTGGCATGATTTTTTTTTCAAATATTTATTTTAATTCCTCTTATTTTTTAGTAAGATTTTATTTTCAAAATTTTATTTTAAAAACCTTCAATATTTTAGTAGAAGTTTACTCCTAAAATTTTATTATAAAATCCTCTAATATTTCGGTAATATTCCATGAGTTTTATTTTCAAAAATTATTTTATTAAAAACATTTATAATTTAAACAAATTAATAATAATGAAAAATTAATAATAATGCAAAATAAACAAAATAAAGTATACCAAAAATTAGAGCCGATCACTGCAGTTCGGCTCAAAATCAGCTCAATCAGTGGCTACAAAATGGCTTGAAGAAAAGCCAACATCTGGATAGAAGCGGCTAGCCTCAGCTTGGTCCAATGGATTGGTTCGGCTCTGCAACTGCTCCGGGTTACATATGGACCATGTCATTAAGCGGGTTCAGGCATGGGTTAAGCCGATCCAGTCTGTCTTCTTTTGTCCAAAACGCTGAGTTTTGAAGGCACCATAAATTCCAAAAAAGAATCCTCTTTTAACATTTCTCACATTCTTATTTTTCTAGAACTCGCGTCTCTCTTCGTTCAAACCTCCCAATAACAACGACGATGAAAACCCAGAAACCGACCGTCTCGACCGCAGCCCCACCGTGCGCAACCACTGGCCACCGCTTGGCTCGCCAGTTTCCACCCAAAAGCCTCCACAATCTTCCTCTTCACGTGCTAAATACCTTTATTCAATTGGCTTTCCCTAAGACTGTTCCTAATATCCTAGATCTAAATCACTACTTTGCGAGTTTCACCTTTTTCTACCATTGAGGCTGCCCTGAAATCGCCGTCGCTCTTTTGTCTTTCTCTATTACTCCATCCTATAACCAAGGTTTAAAACGATGACAAAAAAAAATCGAAATCTTCAGTCGCCGATTCTACCTTTTGCTGTTGGCATTCTCTACCAACTCCCAACTCCGGTTCTATTCAAAACACCAAAAAACCCTTGACCCAAAACTCCTAATGGATCAAAACCCTAAAAGATCATTCACGATTTTTTTTTGGGGGATGTCTATAGTTTATTGCTAGACTCCGGTTGGTGTTTCTAGGTTTGAATTTATGCTTGCTGGGTATGGGTAATTCTGGGTTTGTTAATTGCATGGCTCTGAATTGCTGGGAATGTATCTTGATTATCTTTGCTGTGTGGTTACTTCTGTTGGGAATTGCTATGGGCTGTGGCAATGGGGTTTGGTTTGGTTAGGCTGATGAGGAATTGGGGACGGTAGAGTAGATTTTTTTGTTTTCATATTTTCTTGTTCTGAATTTTCGTTCAATTCCCTGTTTTTTCAATTGTCTCGTTTGAATCACTCTCGATTATTCGTCTATCTTTGTGCTGATTGTTGCCCCTTCTTCTTTATGATTCTTTATAGGGCATTCATCCAATTGCAATAGAACTCCAAATCAATTAGAATTTTAGTTACGTTAATCATTGCTTCAATCTCAAAATAATCGCATAACTCTATCCGAACCCAGTTCGAATTTTTCTCCATAAAATTTAATTCTTGCCATTTTTTTTAATTTTATATTTTTCTGATTTCCAAATGAAAAAAATAAATATAAAAATAAAGATAGAATGTGAAAATTCAATATCAAAATCAAATTATCATTGGACTTATAACGCAAATCAATCAAGACTTAATTGGACAACTAAGGCCCAAAAAGAAATTTAAAAACTCATATTTCAATGAATAAAAATTTAAAAGTAATTTGGAGATTCAAATATTTTAAAAGATTTCAAATAAAAGAAAGTATTTATAGTTGTTTATTTTTATTTATTTTTTATGAAATAAGAATTATGCGACATTTATTATGTTTGGGTCTAATTTGCCCAAAAAATAAATTAAGAGAGATTTAAAAGTTGTTTGGGTTTAATTTGCCCAAAGAACAAATTAGAAGAGACTCAAAGGTCTTTTAGATTGAGGTAAACTATTTTGAAAAGATTTAAAAGTTAAAGTCATGACTTAGATGAGAAGTTTGATAATGAAATGATTTAGATTGAATAAAAAAAAATTAAGATGACTAAGAATGAGTTAAAATCTGAAAATGAAATGATTTGGATTGAAAGTCATGAAGATGATTTTATTTAAGCAAAAGTCTAAACAAGAAATGATTTGGTTTAAGCTAAAGTCTAAAAATGAGATTATTTGCACTAAATCAAAGCGAAAAAAAAAAAAAAGATTTAGATTGAGCTAAAGTTAAAAATAAATTCAAAGATCTCAAAAATAATATCTAAAGATTTTGTAAATAATACTGAAAGATTTTAAAAATTATGTCTAAAAGGTTTGCAAATCATATTCGAAAGTCTTTGAGATTATGTTTAAAGGTCTTATAAATCATATTAGAAAGTCTTTAAAGATTATGTTTGGAGATATTTGGATATTATATCTGAAAATTTTATAAATTATTCTCATCTTAAAAAAAAAAAATTCTCCTCAAGAGACAGAGACTGTGAAACTTTAAAAATCAACAATTTTTTTCTTTATTTGCTCACTTAATTGGGCTTTTTAAAAAAAATTATATCATAGGCCAACTAAAATTGAGTAAAACTTTTTTTATACGTCAGTTAAATTAGACTTAAATCTTATCTTATGCCACATAAATTAGACTTAAATATTTTTTTATGTCAGTTAAACTGGTCTTAAATCTCATTAGTACCAGTTAATCTAAGTTTAAAAATTTTGTCATGTTAAAAATTCTCAATATTTTATTCACCGTTCCTTAGAAACCTTGTTTCATTTTCCTTATCTCCAATATCAAATCTCTCTTTTTTTTTTCTTCACCTCAATGTTTTGTAAAAATACAAATGTCATGAACGCAAATCTCTCATATCTAGAGTGCATATGTAAACATTTATCTAATCAATATAAATGCAAATGCTTTCCACCAAATGCAAATAACAATGTCTATCACATATTCTTTCACCAATGTAAATGTCTTATTTCAAGGATACAAATATAATGATCCATGCAAAAAAATGCAAGTACAATAATATAAATAATTCATATACTTGCTATTTAATGCAAATGCATGATCTAAACAATACTGCAAATGCAATGTCCTAAACAAAATTTAGAAACTCATGAAATGATTCAAATACATGATGCAAGCAATGATGCAAATGCCATATACAAAACAAGGATTTATGTACCAACCAAATGATACAAATGCATGATTCTGACAATGATGCAAATGCCATATTCAAAACAAAGATTCAAATGTTTATTAAATGATGCAAATACAGAATTCTAACCATGATGCAAATGCAATTATCATAATAAAACATTTTCTTTACCCTGAAAAATCACTCTTGTCATTTTGGTCTAGAAATCATTTGTCATCCATTTTATCAAAATGTAAAATTCAAATTTAAATGTTAAAAAAAAAAACTCATAAAGAATCACAACAATAATTGCCTAGAATAATCAAAAGAAACTTTTTTTGTTTCATTTCTTGAAAATATTCATAATAAACAACAAAAAAATTTTCCCCCACAAAACTATTTTCCTTAAAAAAAAAATCAATTTTCCACATATGATTAAATCTCTCTAAACTAATGATTACTACCTAAAATGAATGTGATGAATCACAACTTGGTCTTTCTCAATGGATAAGATGGTTTGCCAAATTAGGTTTCTTTTATCATGAGTGTTTTTAGATGAGAAAGAGAATATCAATGTTTCTTCATCTAGGCTCACAAATAAAAGACAAGTTCTCTAAAAATCAAATTTTCACAAAAAGGTTTTGAAGCATAATCCATTTTGGGACTCTCATAACTTTTTGATGTGGCATTTTGACCAATGTTAAGATAAACTATAACAAACTTAAAATTTTGGGAAATTAAAGAAAAATAAAGGTCATATTTTAGAAAAAAAATCTTCAAAATGAGGTTGATCGTTTTAGAAAAAATCTTCAAAGAATCATGGGAGTTTATTTAAGAAACTGTTAGGAAAAATGCAAAATACAACTATATTGATTCACAATTGAAAAATAAGTTTAATCAATTAACATTTCCTTATAATCATTTCAAGAAGTTGTGACTTGTGATTAGAGTTAGATATGAAGCTAACATTGAAAAAGTTATTATTGTGGAGGGAACATGAAATGTCTATATGTTGTGAGTTCTTAATAATTCAATAGTGCAAATATTTATATATTTTAAGTTTTTATTTTAATGATATATATTTATTTATATTTATATAGGTTCATAAAATGGCTAAAAGATTTTTAAAAAAAGGTTGCCCATTATATAACAAAATTGTGTGATTATTTATGGAGATACTTTTGCTATTGGATCAAATGATAGATCTTTTTCACTTAATCCATTGGATAGTGATGAGGAGGGGGCAAATCTTACCTAATGTTGTCATTGCTTATTATGTGGTGCATAATTTTATTACAACACATGGGATTCAAGATAATATGTTTATGATATGTTTGGTATATAAGATTATAATAGGATAGGATAAGATGATATTATAAATAGGATTAGATTAAATAATATTATCTTATCTTGTGTTTCATGTGTGCAAAGATTGTGATAGGATAATTTATTTATTGGTTAAAATTATATTTCCTTAAAATTTATACAATTTAAATATTAATATAATTTTTAAAGGTATAATAAGACATGCAAATTCAATCTCATAGATTAAAAATAATCCTTTTTATTTTGAGAGAATTTAATCATCATATACCAAGAAGATACTAATCCTCCTTATAATTTTATCCATTTTCTTTAGATACAAACCAAATGTAATATAGAATGATTATTATCCTATCCTGTTAATTTTCTTATACACCAAATATAACCTTAAAAAATATGAGAACAACAATCTTATAATGGATAACAATTATGAAACAAAAATTGGCTTACTTAACGTCTTAAGAATTATGACTTTATTACGGATTTCATAAATGCCATGGGAATTCCCTTGAAACATCTCCCCCATTTCTCCATGGATTTTGATAGCTAGTTCACATCTAATTATAACTCAATGGTTTTGAGTCTACTATATCTTGTATCCCTTAGAATGTTATATCCCTTTCACTGATATGGCTTAGAAGAAATAAGCTTATCTTCCAGTAGACCTCTGAAATGATGAATTGCTAGCTCACTACCAAAATGTGTGTTGGTGGTATATTTAGCTCAAAATTTGATTTAGGGTGTGATAATGTTTAGTTTAATTTTAATTTAAATAAATTAATACATAAAATAAAACAATTTATATTATTAATGAAATTATCTTTGTTATCGAGTCTGATTATATTATATTCATATTAAAGTTTTTTTTTTGGACATTTCAATCTATATAAAAAATGCATATATATTTTTTTAATTTTATCCAATTATAAAAAATGATAATCATATATATATATATATTATATTACAACATACATAATTACTAGATAGTATTTGCTGACATAAACGCTTATGTAAATAGTTCCTTTTTTCGACATGTAAGATAATTTTTAAAATATCTCATTATGATGACATATAAGATATTTATTAATTTTAAATTATTTATAAAAAAATATATTTAAAAATTATTAAATTATCTAAAATTTTAAAATTTAATCAAAAACCAATTTAAATTATAATAAAATTCTTTTCTCTTGTACATTACCTCATCTCAATTTAAAACTAATTTTAAAGTAATTTATTTTTTCCAATTTATCTACCCTTAACATAATTATTTAAATTTATTACGATTTTTAAAAATATTATTTAATATCTTTAATATTTTTGATAAATAATTCTTACATTATCTCCAACTTTTAAATATATTAGTTATAAATAAAGATAATTTTAATAAATAATCCAACAGTTTTAAAAAATATATTTAGATATATCTGAATTAAAATAAAATTTAAATTTAAATCAATATTTGTTAGACTTTTAATATTAATATTAATATTTTAAGAAAATGTGACAAAAAGAGATATAAATACTAGAATAACTTCAGAAAAGCCCTCATTGTTGATAGTTCTTAGTTATATAGTTTTCCTAATGTCTCATAAAACATCTAAGTTGAACGTATTTTCCCTACTATTAATTTAATCTCTCTTTTTATTAGTTTATTCTTGCTATAGGAACTATCATGCTTTTTTTTTAATGATAAGTAGTATTTTACTAAACATACTATTCATTGAATCAGGTAAGATTTTGTTTTTCAAATCATTTATAATATTTCTTTTTTCTATTTCTCAATTCATAATAAATTTAATTAGAACTCACTTAAATTAATATCTTTTTTATTATGATTTAAAGGCAAATAAAAAAATAAACTCGATAAATTTGTTTCATTTATTTATGCAAAAGATGAAAATGTTAAAATGGAAAAAAATATTGGAAAAGTTCATAGACGATTTATATATTTTTTAAGTAGAACTCAATGATTACAACTTTTTTCATGAAAGTTCAAGATTGATTGTTACACATATTTATGAGATACTTTATATAGAAGAGAGTCAATATTTACCTAAAAAAATACAAAAGGTAAGTAGTTTAATACATTTCATTAAAACCTTTGGCCAATAATTTTCTTAAATAATTGTTTATAATTTAATATTATTACTTACTCAAAATTTAAAGCTATTTCATTTCAATTTTTACAAGAACATAATTCTATATTATATGTTAACTTCAAAACAATTGAAAGACATAAATATTTGGAAAGCCATATAAATGCTGAAGATTATGATATTACTGAAATTCTTTAAAAAAATGTACACTTAAGTAAGTTATTTAATACTATTACTTACTCAAAATTTAAAACTATTTCATTTCAATTTTTACAAGAACATAATTCTGTATTAGATGTTATCCTTAAAACAATTGAAAAACACAAATATTTGGAAAGCCATATAGATGTTGAAGATTATGATATTATTGAAACTTTTTAAAAAATGTACACGCAAGTAAGTTATCATGTATATTATTTAATATTTAAAATCATTATTTCTCTTAAATAAATGAAACTTATATTAAAATTACATAAACCTGTAGGTAAATTTGTAGGTGTATAAAATTAATAAAAGAAGTTGGAGATAATGCAAATTTAATAAAGTTCATTTGAAGAGATAAGATTTTTAGTTTCTATTTTAATATTTTGTTGGTGTACTTAACAATGTTATTTACAATATCTTTTGGATATTTTTTCTTCCTCTAATATTATTTATTGTATATTTTAAAGTTTATTAATTTTTTAATTTAAATTTTTATTTTTATTATGATTTGATATTTTAATTATATTATTTATATTTTACATACATTTTGAACATGTAAATAGTTTAATAATATTAATTTTTATTTTTATTTAAATTTAAATAAAATAAAAATAATTCGTGTATAACATGAATAAGGAGCCAGTATAATGATAATTCAATCTAAACCATTCAAACCAAAATTAGGTTTTGCGTCACTACATATTATATGTGGTGAATTAATCTTATGATTAGATTGCCATGCGATCAAATTTGGATTGGATCATCAAGATTTATCCTTGGTTTTACAATAGTAAAAATCTCAAAATGCTCCCACCAAAATAATAGGTCTTATGAGAAATTAAAGCAAACGTGGCATCACCTAATTGGTTGTATCATGCCATATTTAGTATCCCACATAGGGTTGGCAACGGGTTGGGTCAGGATGGATTTTTGCTCGCTTCGAACCTAATCCAACTTTATAATCATAAAACTTGAATCCGACCTAATCCGATATTGTATAAATTGTACTCGACCCGAGTCGACCCGAAATTAATAAAATATTATTTTTTAAAATATAAAATATTATTTTTTAAATATAAATATATAATTATATAATTATATATAAATAAAAAATTAAAAAAATAATTTAAAAATAATTTTTAATGTAATATTAGGTCGGGTCGAATTTTCAAAAAATAATTTCGACCCGACTTGATCTGAAACTCGATTTAAAAAAAAATCGATGAGATCAGGTCGAATTGAAACTTGTCGGGTTCGGGTTGGGTTGCCAACCCTAATCCCACAGGACAGTGAACAGCTTTATGCAATCACTTTTGCCAATGCAACGACATGTCATTTGTCCACACCAACACACGTGCAAAATAAAAGCATAAATAATCACCTGTGTTCTCGCCCTCCTAACCTTTATTATAGGGGCATTTCATAAAATCTTAAATTTTGAAAAAAAATATAATCATTGAAAAAGTATAATACTTAATTTTTATTTTTATTTTTAGGATATTCTGTATTTAGATTTACTCGTTTAGTTCGAAGAAATTCATATATATTAATTTTTAAATAATTATCATAATCTTTTTAATATATATGATGGTAACCTTTTATTAGTTTTTATTAATAATAAATATCTAAATAACAAATAATACCTTTAACAACAAAAAAAGATAAATATTTTATTTGATTGCTATTTTTATTTATAAAAATCATCATTAATAATATGTTGAGTTATTTAAAGCGTTTTTGGTTGAAAAATACCTTAAATTTAATACGTTTTTGGTTTAAAATTGCCTTAAATAAATGTCATTTAAAAAATATGAGAGAATTATTTAAGGTATTTTTGTCCAAAAATATTTTAAATAATCTCTAATATTTTTTTAAAGAAGACTAAAAATGTCTTAAATAATATTCTTTAATTTTTTAAAGCATATTATTTATGATGTTTTTGACCAAAGATGTTTTGAATAATCTTTAATAATTTTTTAAAAGGGATTATTTAAGGTGTTTTTGGTAAAAAACGTCTTAAATAATCTCTAATATTTTTTAAAAGGGATTATTCAAGAATTTTTTAACCAAAAATATCTTAAATAATCTTTAATATTTTTTTAATAGGGATTATTTAAAGCGATACCTTTCACTTTTTTGGACTATGTTATTTAAGGTTTTTTTTTTTTATTGAAAATACCTTAAATAATTTTTTCATTACTATAAGATTTAAGAGATAAAATATAAAAAAAAATAGAGTAACTCAGTCAATTAGAGTATATAGTTATTAACCATAAGGTTGTAGGCTTGATCATTCCTTCTAGAGTTTTAATTTTTTTAAGAGAATTATTTAAGGCATTTTGGTAAAAAATACCTTAAATAATATCTTTCAATTTTTTAGACTATATTATTTAAGGAGTTTTTGACTAAAAATATTTTAAATAATCTTTTTCATTACTTATAAGATTTAAGAGATAAAATATAAAAAAAATTAGAGTAACTTAGTTGGATAGAACATATGGCTATTAATTATAAGGTTGTGGGTTCAACCCTCTTTTTAGCATTTATTTTTTGGAGAGTATTTAAAGCATTTTTGGCCAAAAAAAATACTTTAAATAATGCTACATTTATTTTTGAAGAGTATTTAAGGTATTTTTTGCTAAAAAATACCTTAAATAATATTGATCAATAAGGCATTTTTTAGCAAAAACTTCTTAAATAATCCTCAAAAAAGTTGAACAGAATTATTTAAGATGTTTTTAGTTAGAAATTACCTTAAATAACTTAAAAAAATTGAATAAGATTATTTAAAGTATTTTTATGTCAAACACTATTAATTACAATATAAAAAAATTTTTTAATAACAAAAACTATAATTAATTTGTAGTCACTTCTAAACATACTTTTTCAAATAATAATAATTATTTTATAATTTTTTATTCATACCAAATTTAAAAATAACATAATTTTTTCATTTGAAATTTTATAATATCACAAGGAGAAATAAGTTTTTAATTCAAAAACTTTAGATATTATTAAAAATCTGTTACTTTTTTTTAAAATCAAATTATTTTGAATTAAATATTAAAATTAAATATCTAATAATAAAATTTTAAAAAACATATATGAATTCTCGGACCTAATGCCTCTAATTGTAAAATCCAAACCTCTCGTGTTCATATCCCAGCCGTTGGATGTTTTAGAGCAATCTGATTGGATTCCGTAAGAATTATTTTGAAACACCTTTACACCATCAATCCTTGAGCCAATAATTCCACGCCACATCACAGAAAGAATCATGGCAAAGTCGTAATAAAATGGAATATGTAGGGTAAACACATAAACCATGTTTTAGTGTCTTCTGTGGGCTATGTGTCAACGGACGCCAAACAAAATTCAAATTCAGCAGAATCTTTTATTATGTGTTTTTTTTTTTTCAAAGACAGAAGCAGGTTACCTGAAGAAACTCTGTTCTTTCTATTTCTTTTTGTTTTCTTTTTCTTTCAATAATTTTCCTTCCCTCCAATCATTTTCCTCTTTTTCTCTCTAGAAAATTTTTCTCACTTTCTCTTTAATTTTTTATTTTTGTTTTGGGTTTCCTTTTTTTAATCGTCTTTGTTTTGTTTAGTTTGTTTTTTTTCTAGTTTCCCGGCGAGGGAGAAGGAAGTAGAAGAGTATAAGAAAGAAATATCGCAGCTTCTACGAAAGTCTCTCTCTCTTTCTGTTTTTGTATATTTAACTTTGGGTGATCAAAGACAAAACCTTTATTTGGAATCAGCCCAGTCTACTTTTTCAATGGACTCTCTTTCAATACATTGATATACCATTTTCTTCTAAAAGGTATTTCTTTTTTTTTTTGTTTTGCTGTGCTATTTATTTCTTCCCATGTAATATCTTTTGTTTTCTTGTTGGTTAGTTGTCTATTTGTTTGTTTATTTATTTATTTTGGTTAAATATCAGTATTTACTAGTGAAAAAGAAATAGTGAGTGGTGCTAAGAGAAAAGGGTTTAGTTTTGTTTCTGAGCTTAGAAATTTGTTGACTTTGTTTCTAAGTGAAGTTCTTGTTGAGCTGCTGAGTTTTGATATTTTTATTTTTTTACTAAATTGCAATTTTCCATTTTCTTTGACATAATTTCTACATTTCACCTTTTGGGGAGTTGACTTATTAGCACAATGTTTTACTATTGCTGTTGTTTGATCATAATTATCAGCTCTTTATAGCTTGCACTGTAGATACTTTTTTCAATATTCTATGTGGTCTTGATCATTTGCTTGCATTATTTGGATTTGTGTTATCTACAGAGAATCATTGCATGATTGATTACTCAAAAGTGAATTTGAGTAACCATAATTTATGATAAAAGTTGTTTGATCAAGAACTGATTGGAAATGTTGTAGTTTAACGGTAGCTAAAGGATTGTGAAACCGGAATCTGAAATTTCATGTGTTTCAGCTTTGTACAGTATGTGATTGCTACTTACTTGAATTGCACTTCAGGAACTGCTGTATGTGTTCGAATTCTGTATGAACTTGAAAATTTAGTGAATTCTTTGCTCTATGCTATACTATTCTAGGGTTTCTGCTAATCACTATTGTATACGCTGGATTAGTCTGCATTATCATATTTTGATTGTAAATGCTTGATATCTTTTGTCTACAGATATTGATTGAATGGAGCAAAAGTCAAAAGGTTTGATATCAAGTCAATCTGAAGGTATTGCTTCTTTCACCGTCTGGTGAATTCTAGGATAAAAAAGCATATGATCTTATTCATCTTTGCTTATCTGTTGTTGCCAGATCTTGATCATTCTTACTTCTATTATAGGTCCATGTAATACCCCTTCAGTCAACATTTCTAGAAAGTGGGAAACTGGTGCATGGGGCATCCCGCATGGAACTGACACATATCTTTCATCAAGTGATGCGAGCTTGTTTTCTAGCTCATTACCTGTCCTTCCTCATGAAAAATGTATGTGTCAACTATTGATATGAAAATGTTGTATATTGTGCTATATTTAGAATAGGAATGAGGTTTTCTTTTGCTAAAATGCAGTGAACTTTGCTGATGTGGAGCATTCTGGTCATTCTGTTGATGATAACTCACCTAATTTACATAACCTAGAGCTTGAAAATGAAGGTGAGGGCCCACTCGAAGATGTTGAAACAAATGCAATTGGAAGTTTACTTCCTGATGATGAAGATGAGCTCCTTGCCGGCATAATGGATGACTTTGACTTAAATGGGTTGCCTAGTCAGCTGGAGGATTTGGAAGAATATGATGTCTTTGGTACTGGAGGGGGAATGGAATTGGATTTTGACCCTCAAGAAAGCCTTAATATTGGTATATTGAACTTGAACTTATCTGATGGGTTTGCTGCAAATGGGATTGGTCCTCTCTCTCTTCCAAATGGTGTGGGAACAGTGGCTGGGGAACATCCTTATGGCGAGCACCCTTCAAGAACATTGTTCGTACGAAACATCAATAGTAACGTTGAAGACTCTGAACTGAGATCTCTCTTTGAGGTATTCTATGTTAGTCTGTATCTTACTTTTAGCTATTATTCTGCCTAATAGATCTCTTGCTGATAACGGTTTTATTTCTTGGTTACTTGACCAAAAACTATTTTGGTCATTCTTTATTTATTTGCACAGAATGGTTTTCATCTTTATTATACTAGGCTAATAATTATTATTATCTTGAAATTCTTATGCTTTTTGTAGCAATATGGAGATATCAGAACTTTGTACACTGCATGCAAGCATAGGGGTTTTGTAATGATTTCATACTATGATATTCGAGCTGCACGCACTGCAATGCGTGCATTACAAAATAAACCTCTAAGGCGAAGAAAACTGGACATTCATTTCTCAATTCCCAAGGTTTGGAAAAGTGTATTTTGTTTTTTATTTGAGTTTGACATTGTTGATCCCATCACAAGTTTAGAAGCATTTTTCCCTTGTAATATACCAGGATAACCCATCAGAGAAAGATATAAATCAGGGAACTCTTGTAGTATTCAATTTGGATCCATCAGTATCAAATGATGACCTTCGCCAAATATTTGGGGATTATGGAGAGGTCAAAGAGGTATTAGTTTTGCATAATTTGTTGTCCTACAGCTTTCAATTGCCCTTTTGACATGTCTTCAGTACTTGCTGATTACCTTTTTGGTTGTGGAAAATCCAGATCAGGGAAACACCACACAAGCGACACCATAAATTCATAGAATTTTATGATGTTAGAGCTGCAGAGGCAGCTCTTAGAGCATTGAATAGGAGTGACATAGCTGGGAAACGCATAAAGCTTGAACCTAGCCGCCCTGGTGGAGCTCGTCGAAAGTAAGTATTAATTTCAACTTCTTTGTGTTTGATGTTGGTACAGGGTCTTGCTTGTCAGATTGTTGCAATGAATGAGATGAAAAATAATCTCAGATCAGATAATGGTAGTTAATTGATCCATGAGAGGATTTTCTTATTTCTGCTTTTGATTTCATAAAAATTCACAAAGCATTCTTTTGTTTTGACATGACTAAAGTCTTTTTCTTGGAAAAGTGGCACCCTTGGCATGTCTTCCATGCCACTCTTCCAATCACACTGTTGATTCTATAGCTTCTTCCGAAACTATAAGTATTGGAATTCTGTATCATCTGATTTCTTGTAGGTGTTTCTGTGTGATGATCTTTAGCAGGATATAATTCCAGAAGCACTAAATATGAGCCTTTAATGTTGTTATGTTGTTTTTAATATTGTGGGACAGAAATTTGGAATGATCGTGAACTTATAGGAGTTAGCAGACAAGATACTATCTTTCTGTTTAGATAACAAAACCACAGGAGGGAACAGGGAAGATGGTGGAAGTGTAATTTTCTTCTTCTACTTTAGTTTTGTATTTTATCCATCTGAAGTTGGCAGAAAGAATAGAAAAAAGGTGGAAAGCTAGACTCCAAGTTCTGGTTATTTTCTATGGAGTTCAATCTGCGAGGCTTTCTTATTCTTACCTTTTATATCTTTCCTTAAAGGAATGGAGTGTAACTGTTGAGATAAGAAGAATCTTAGTATCTTTGTAGTCATTTAACCATTTTTCCACGTTAAATCACTGTTCCTTTATGAATTTTAAGTTAAAAATATCGAAATTCAGAACACATAATATCATAGATTAGTAATAGTGAGCAGGAATTGCCTGTACTTGAACAAATATGGAGAAAGGGGAGTGCAATTGTTGTGGCTTTACTAGAATACTTTCTTAAATGCTCTTCCTTTGAATGCTGAGTGCTTCTGCCAACTGGTCATCATGCTAAATTGAGTTTTCTTATTTCAGCTAACTAATTTCATGTAAATACTTTCTATGCTGCGTATAACTTTCTAGTTTCTACACCCGTTTTCTAGGGCATCTGAAATATTTGTGCATATTTGCAAATTTTGAAGTCTGCTATCATTGACAGTGCATGAGGAACTCTGCTAACTTTGAATCTTAGAAGTGCACTTTCCTTATGGTTGTGAGGCATATTCTTACACTGGTGCAAAGAAATTAAAATTAATGTCCCTTCTTTGTTAGCTTGATGCAGCAGCTAAGTCAGGAGCTGGAACAAGATGATGCTCGAAGTTTTAGACATCATGTAGGTTCTCCGGTTGCGAGCTCTCCTCCAGGTAAATATTCTAGATGCAAATCAATCATGTCTACTCAACAACTTTATGCTCAACACATCAGTTCATTAGCTGCGTCTGTTGAAAATGCATTTTCTATTATTAGCTGAATAAAACATTACCGTGGCAGGTAAGTGGGCACAATTTGGCAGCCCTGTTGAACACAATCCTTTGCATTCTTTTAGCAAGTCTCCAGGGTTGGGATCTTTCAGCCCTGTAAAGAACAATAATTTGCCTGGGCTAGCTTCAATTCTCCCACATCATGTGCCTAACTCTCCAAAGATTGCACCTATTGGTAAGGACCAAGGGAAGACCAACCATACAAACCAGATTTTTACTAATACTGGATCAGTGCAAGGAGCAACCTACCAGCATTCTAGATCCTTCTCTGAGCAGAAGTTAAGTGGAAGTCCTGGACCAGTCTCTGGCTTTGGTGAATCTAATTCAAGTTCATCCGGTGTTGGGACATTGACTGGTCCTCAGTTCCTTTGGGGAAGTCCCACTCCTTACTCTGAGCGTGCTACTTCTGCTTGGCCAACATCGTCAGTGGCACACCCTTTTTCATCAAGTGGACAGGGTTTTCCATACACAAATCGTCATGGCTCTTTTCTTGGTTCAAGTAACCACCACCATGTGGGATCTGCGCCTTCTGGTGTGCATCTTGATAGGCACTTTAGCTACCTCCCAGAGTCACCTGAGACGTCCTTTATGAGCCCTGCTTCTTTTGCTGGTGTGGGTTTAAATCGCAGCAATGGAAGTTTATTGATGAATATTGGTGCTTGTGGAACTATGAGTCCTGGTTTTGGTCTCCCAGGAAACGTAACTGAAAATGGTTTACCTAGTTTCAGAATGATGCCAACGCCAAGGCATGGTCCTATTTTCCTTGGGAATGGTTCTTATCCCGGACAAGGAACAATTGGCAGTGAAGGGTTGGCTGACCGCAGTCGAAGTCGGCGAGTTGATAATAATGGAAACCAGATTGATAACAATAAGCAGTATCAGCTTGATTTGGATAAAATATCTAATGGAGTAGATGCTAGGACCACTTTAATGATTAAAAATATCCCCAACAAGTAAGACAAAGTTAATGAATGGTGAAGAATTGCAATGCTTGAAGGTTTTAAGTAAAATGCTATTTTTCTTGATTGTTTCTGCTTTTATTCTATTTTTAAGGTATACTTCGAAGATGCTACTTGCTGCCATTGATGAAAATCACAGGGGTGCTTATGATTTTCTCTACTTGCCAATTGATTTCAAGGTACTCTTTCCATGGGGCTTTTTGACATGTTGTATGGTTATGTCAAGTTGAATTTGCTGGTGATGATTAATTGACTTATCTGATTGCAGAACAAGTGCAATGTAGGTTATGCCTTCATCAATATGATCTCTCCTTCACATATTATCTCCTTCTACCAGGTTCGACCTTTGGTCCCTTTTTTAAGTGTGTCAAAAGAGTAGTATATATTATCAATAAATTAGTACTTTTTAACATCATATAAGTGTATTAAAAAAATTAAATTAGTTATTTTATATTAAATGGGACTAGGAGTTGTCTTTCTGGTTTTCGTGGGGATTTAACATGGCAACTTGGCCTTAGAAGACAAGGATCTTAGAGTTTCATACTTTCATACATGTATCTTCTTGGTGAAGAAAGACAAGAGTTAATTCTGAGGAAATTTCTACAGGCTTTTAACGGAAAGAAATGGGAGAAATTCAACAGTGAGAAGGTTGCATCATTGGCTTATGCTCGAATCCAGGGCAAGGCTGCCCTTGTGGCACATTTCCAAAATTCAAGCTTGATGAATGAAGATAAGAGATGCCGGCCAATTCTGTTCCATTCAGAGGGCCAAGAGGCTGGTGATGAGGTAATGTATTTCAGTCAAGTTTTTCATATGAGCTAAAAGGCTTTTACTAGTACTTGTTCTTGTTTAACTCTGAAATTCCTTGCCAACAATAGATTAGATATATGAATCCTAGTATTGGATTAATTCACACAATTCAGTCAGATATGGGCATATTGGTAAAAACTCAGGCAAGAAATAGTGCAAGGAGGGAATAAGTAAAAATAATTTTTAAGCTTGCATCTTTCTTGTTCTACTTTATGTTTTACCTGCTTGGAAGAAATGGACTGCCTGAAATCAATTTGAATGGACAGCTAAGAAAAAAAATGAGAGGTGGTGTGGATAGAAATAGAAGGAAAACTTCTCTACTCATTTGTAATATCTGACGGGAATCAATGACTGGGGCAAACTTTATAGTAAGTTTGTAGTATTAACAAATTGATGGAAACATGAAATATTAGATTTGGGAAGAAACTATTTCAATCATTTTAAAAGTAGAAAGCTTATTAACTGAAACAGCTAAGCAAAGGATTGACCCCGGTTATGATCTTATCTGCCCACATCAATATCAACAATAAAATGCTGAAGGGGTCAAACATTGTTTCATTTATAAGTTATATTAAAAACTTTCTAAAATGCAGGGAGAGATTAATAAAGGCCATATTTCCCGTCAGTGTTTTCTGGACACTAGTGTAAACCATGTGTTTGTTATATTTTATATGTTTGTGATCTTGCAGGAACATTTCCTCTCTAGCAATTTGAACATCTGTATTCGTCAACTGGACGGGTCTTATTCTGGGGATTCATTGGAGAGCCCAAAGGGCCTTCTGGATGAAAAGCCAGAGAAGAGTTAACAATGCATTTGGAAATCTTACTCTTAGCTTGAGATAAAATGGCTAGGAGTGTTAACAAGTAGATAGGTGCCTGAAATTGGAAGAGAAATTGAAGAAGAGATGTATGTTGTGCTTGTGTCGTGTGCAGTGTCTGCTTTTAAGTTATGGACACTCCATGGTAAGTAATTCACTTTAGAAGTCAAAATTAAACGAGGCAGAAAGTGTTTCGTTTATATGTAGAGCAAGAAATTGTCATTGAACTAGCTATGGTGTTTTTGCTTTTTAATCATTGACGTCTCTTTACTGGGTCATTTTGCTCATATGATTACTTCTTTGTATGTAAATCATTGTTGGGAATCCAAATTCCAAGGTTACAGGGCTGTCTATAAATTGTATAGGAGGGGGACAAACAGACCCTACAATCCTGGTAATTGTAACGTGCAACAGTGTTGCGAACATGTGTATTGAAACTTGTATATGTTAATACTTATGTCTGTACAGATTCTAAAACCCTCTTTTTGTCGTAGAACCTTTTTTTTTTTAATTTCCTTTCTGTTATTCAATATATATTAACTTGCAGGCGAAGGTGTTTTTTTCATCCATTTAAAACACAAGTATCCAGATGTGTTAATTGAACAAGTGAAGCAAATATACTTAGAAAGCACAAGGGAAGGGAAGGGAAGGGAAGGGAAGGGAAGGGAAGGGAAGATTCTTTCTATCCAGTAAAAGTGCTACAACAATGGTGTCTCGATGGTGTTTTTTCTTTCAGTGTCAGGCTGTGTTTTTGGTAACAAATGGTGGCTTGTTCGGATTGGATTAAGGGTAGAAGCAGGAGGCAGAATAGGACCTTACGCATTTTTAAGGGTTCAATGTTTGTTTGCCCTCCGAACGTATATGGTTCTGTCACATTAGTATTTATAAAGTTTTATTTACAATTAGGTTTCCTACACTTATCTTCCGTGATGTATTTTGTCCCTTGAAAAATGATGGGGCATCAACGACCAATCATATTTCACTGACATGTCGTCTCTGGGATTCATTGTCATATCATTAATTCAAAAATTAAAAATATGATAAATTATTTAAAAAAAATTTAAAAAAAATTAATTTTAGTTTTGAACTTAAAATTAAAAAATAAACCTAGAAAAAGATAAAGGTAAAGGAGAGAGAAAATGAGAGAAAAAAAGGAGGGTAAGTGTTGAATTTGGCCGGCTCAAAGCAAGTGGAGATGGAGAGAAGAGAGGCGAAAAGGAGAAGGGGGTCGACCGGAGGCAAATTTGGTTTGGCCAAAGCAAATCAGTCGGACCTGCTTCAAATAAATGTTGTTGGCCTTGCCCCTCCTCTTCCTTTCTCTCTCCCCAGCCCCTTTCTTTTTTTTTTTTTAATTTTTATTTTCTATTTCAAAAAGGAAAATTAAAAAATTTATATTTTATATATTTTCATTTTTTATTTTTAAACTTTTTTTTATTTTAAAAGATAAAATAAAAAACATATTTTTTATTTTTTAAAATAAAATTTTAATCATGAATTTTTATATGAATTTTTAAGATTTATATTTATATTTTTTAATTTAAAAACTAAAAATACAATAAAATGACATATGGTGTGCTTGTATTGGCTGAAATTTGCCACATTAACATTTGAGTAACACCATTAGTCAAAATATATATTTGGCAAATGGAATTCAACTTTAAGTACTTGATTATGAATTTTTATTTTTAAAGTAGCGAAGTGACAGAAGTAGTATAGTTTGTTAAAAAATGGGGTTGAGAAAAATTAAGAAATTAATGAAAACTTTAAGATGTATAACAATATCATTTTTTTTTAAGATTTTATTTACCTCACCACTTGATTAATTAGTATGAACAAAAGTTACTAACGCATAAATCTTAAAGATATAATGAAATTTAGTAATTGATTACATTTTATATTGATGAAATAAATTCACTCAACATTTACTAGTGTATGAATAGAATTATTTGATTTGCTATAGAAAATATATAAAGCTTTATTAGTTTGTGGTCACTTTCTTTCAATGTAAGTTGTTTTTTTTTTTTTTTTTGTTATATATCTTTCAAAAATCAAATTAGTACTATTTATAATAAAATAAAAGTCTCTTTATCTAGACATATTTATCTATAAAGATGTCTATTTGTATAAATACAACTCTTTATAAGATAACGCTCTAAGTAAATACTTATGTCTTTTAAAAAGACAACCTTTCACTATCACATGCAATTCATTGATTTATCATTTTGAAAATATTTAAAAAATTCTCAACATTTTCAAAACAAACCAAATCTTAGATAATTTTGTAAATCTTTTACATAAATGAAAGTTTCTTTTGTTTTGAACATTCATTTAGTGAAAATAAATTAAAGTTAACCAAAATTGTATGAGAAACAATACTTTGAACTAGCTTTTATGTTTGGTTAAATGAACATATCTCACACAAAAGATTTATACATCCAATGAATACTTGGAATCCAGGGATACTATTTTGGTCGTGTTTGCATCATCTTTTTATAAGTGCTATTAGAGCCAAGCTCTTGAACTCCTAAAAGCGGTCACACTTCACACTTATATAAGTAGATCCTATCAAGAGTGTTTCATAACTATAACACTCTAATATATTTATGTTATGTGTTTATTAAGAGTATAACATCATCCTTCTTTATGATTATGGGTAGCAAACACATTACTTGGGATGAAAACATAAGATTATAATGCTTGCAATCATATACAGATGATATACTTTATTTCATTGAACTCGATACTTGACATTATACCAAGTGTTGAGTTGAGTTTCTATAATGGTTGACTTTATAATATAAGCTTGAAACTCACCCCTAAATTTGCAATATAGCTATGTTAATTTTCCATACCACATGCATGGTGAAACTTTCATACTAATTTTATATCTTGAAAATTCATAAACCAATATCTCACTATGTATTTATATTCATTCTTTAAAAAATGCTCTTTTCATAGTAATTCAACTATTAAGAATATATTTTGTACAATTGTAATAAATTCTTTTAGTTCATAGTAATCAATTTATCTTTTCTTATCATAATAATTTCACATTGATCCATTTTATATATTTTTTTATATCCCAAAAAATTAATGTCATTGCCACCAAATTGGAACCATACATCATATAATTTTTTTTCACCAACTAAATTATTATTGTAAAGATGCTTCAACGTCTTGGTGGAACATGACATTCTTTTTGCTATTTTTCGTAGTCTCTTGTCATAATTAATTCAAGACTTAAACCTTATTATGTATATACACTAAAATAATTAACATGACTTTTGTTAACAAATTACAGATGTTGAAATACTAGGTGACATATTAGGTAGAGGGACATAATAAGAAGCTATGTAATTTCTTCATGCAAAATGTATTGATGAAATTATATTCAGTTAATTGATTTCGATAATGTAAAATGTAATCAATCATTAAGTTTTATTACATCTTCAAGATTTATATAACAATAATTTTTTTGTATACCAATTAATCAAGTGATAAGATGAATAAAATTTCAAGAAAGGTGATGTTGTTACATGTCTGGAAAACTTTTTTCAAATTTTCAAGTTTTCTCAACCCCATGTATTAATATAGTTTGAGTGCCAAACGAATATTTAACCATTTTTTTAACAATGGTGGTGATCAAGTAGGAGTTGATTGTAGAGTCTAGGTATAGTCTTTAGGTAATGTTTGGCTTAGGCAATGATTTTGGGTGCTGATAATGGTTTGAATGTTTTAACGTAGGTGGTATTGAGTTGTGAATGTTTGTGTTTTTGTGGGTGCTTTTAGTGAGAGAGACAGAGAGTGATTTCAGTGAAAGAAAGAGAAGAGTTAAAAATAAATTAGGGTTTTTATTTTAAGCTTTTATAGATGGAGATAAAAAATTGGTTTTATTGTAATGAGTATTTTTTAAAATTTTTTTAAAATTTGTAATCTATTGAAATGCCATGTAAAAGTCACATTTATTATTAAAATACCATGAAAAAGCCACGTATGCTTTGTTATATGTCAAATAAGCTTTCCATCTCTATGTTAATTTGAGAAAAAGGAAAGAACTAACTTTTAATATTTTTGTAAAATTTTTGGAGAGAATGTTATAAACAAAAGATTTAGAGCTGAAATTTTTAAAAAATTATAATTTCAGCCAAAAGTTATAATTACCTCTTTTGTAAACATAAGAATGGAATCAAATTGAAGGATTAAATATCGTCAAACACAAAACGATAGGACCTAAAATGGACATAAAAAGAAATGGGAAGTTCAAAAATTAAATTCACAATTTGATTTTTGACAACTTTTTTCGATTTTCCTTTTTTAATTTTCTTTTTTCACTTTTCAATCAAAGAGATGTAGGCAATTTAGGTTACTTTATCCTATCATATTGCAATTAGTAGTTCTTTTGTAGATTGTGTCGCAAAAATGAAATGGAATGAGTATTGTAGGTTTAATCATCACTAACTTTTCCTACAAAAAGGAAAAAGAGACAATTATTTAAGGGCGAGCAAAAATTGATTTGAACCGACTAAACCAGTTGAAATCAAGTGAATTCAATTGAAATGGTTCGGTTCATTTAGTTTTGTTATAATCAATTTTTTAAATCGGTTAAATTGATTAATTAGGTTGGTTTTTAATTTTTAAATTGATAACTAAACTGATTGAATTAATCAACTTTCTAATAAGTAAAAGTGAAAAAATTGAGATAAATATTTTTATTTATTTTTTTCTTGTAAAATATTGTTGAAATTATTAAATTCTTTAGTCATTTAGTTTTAATGATACTTGAGTTTAAGTTTTATTAAATTGAATTTGTAGTTAAATAATTATTCATAATAGAAGAAAAATAATAAAAAAATCGATTATTTAACTGAACCGACCGATTGCTCACCCCTACAACCACCTAAGTTTGTCTATAGTATTGTGTCAATTTATCGCCCTTATTTTAAGGTTTTGATATATCACAAAAAATTAAAAATATTATAAAATTTAAAAAAATAATAAAAATGATATAACATGTTAATAAGTCAACTAAAAAATATAAAAATAACTTTATTTATTTTATTTATCTAACAAATCAAAAAATTTCAAATTACATATTTTATACTTATTTTCATCTACTCTTATAAACAATAACATTAAAATAAAACTTCAACTATAATTATGTCATAATATCATTTTAATAAATAATATTTTGTTATTTCTTCATTATTGACAAATAACAATATTAAAATAACAATTAATACGAATTTTAGTATTCATCTTAATAATTTTTTATTTGTTTAGTTTTAAAATATCAATTATTTTATGTTGTCTTTTTTAATTTTAAAATTATTTTTTAGTTATTTTTGTTATATATTTTACAATTTTATTTGAATGATTTTTCTTTCTAATTTTAAAAATTTATTAACATAAATCATAAAAATGAAAACTACTATTGTACTATTTTATTTGTATGATTTTATTCATAGATACTTTGATTGTAAATTTTGGTGTCTTTTTATTTTAAAAAAATTCAACATATTTGAAATGTCCCTCGATCAAGATGTGATTTTTTTTGCAACTACAAAAATATTTTTACTATGCAGTAGAAAATAAAATTACTATACAAATATTTATGTTAATTTTTTAAGACTAAAAATGATATAATGATAGCTTTCAAATATGAGAAAAATCTTACTGTTCCTCTTACTTGTTTACATTAATAAATTTTTTATTATTTATTAATTATTTTTCTTATATATTTATAAAAATAATAATTAATTAAAATTTTACATTACTAACTTAATTAAATATATTATAATAATATTTTCTTACAGTTGTTCTTCTTTTCTGTTACGTTTAGAATTACCATATTTTTTTCTTATCATGTTAAGACACTTTTCATATGTGCCAATGATATGAATTTTATGTTTTTTCTCCCATGTTTAAGTTTCAATTATTATTATTATTATTTATTAAATTTTTTATATATTTACATGAATAATAATTAATTAAAATTTTACATTGCTAATTTAATTATTTACATTATAATAATATTTTCGTATAATTGTTATTATATTCTAATAAATTTAGAATTGTCATATTTCTTTTTTACTGTGTTATGACACTTATTTCTCATTTTATGTTAAATGATATGAATTTTACACTTCCTCTCACTTGTTCACGTTACCTATTTGTTTTTTAAATTTTATCTATTTTTTATATATTTACAAAAATAATAATTAATTAAAATTTAACATTGCTTACTTAATTATTTATATTGCAATAATATCTTTTTATGGTTGTTTTTGTCCTTTACGTTTGGAATTGTTATAACTCTTTCTTAGTGTATATTACAACACTTTTTACTCATTTTATATCAAATGATAAGAATTTTATGATTCTTCTCACTTGTTTATATTACCTATTTATTTTTTAACTTTTAGCTATTTTTTTTTACATTTACAAAACAATAATTAATTAAAATTTTACATTATCTATTTAATTATTTACATTATAATAATATATTATTATAGTTGTTCTCACTTTTTATTACGTTTAAAATTGTTATAGCTTTGTCATAGTTTGTTATGACACTTCTTACCTATTTTAGAGTAAATGATATAAATTTTACGTTTTTATTACTTGTTTATGTTACCTACTTGCTTTTTAATTTTTAGTTATTTTTTTTGTATATTTATAAAAACAATAATCAATTAAAAGTTTACATTATCTACTTAATTATTTATATTCCAATAATATTTTTTTAAGATTGTTTTTACTTTTCATTACGTTTAAAATTATCATAACTCTTTCTTACTCATTTTATGTCAAATGAAACAAATTTTATGTTCATCACTTATTTGTTTAGTTACCTGTTTACTTTTTAATTATTAGCTCTCTCTCTCTCTCTATATATATATATAATATATAATAGTTAATTAAAATTTTACATTGTCTACTTAAATATTTATGTTATAATAATATTTCCATACGGTTATTCTTATCTTCAATTACGTTTAAAACTATCATCATACTTTCTTAATATGTTGTGACATTTCTTACCCATTTTACATCAAATAATACTAATTTTATGTTTCTTCTTATTTGTTTACATTACTATTTTTTTAATTTCTAGCTATTTTCCTTGTATATATACAATAACAACAATTAATTAAAAGTTTACATTGTCATCATAATTATTTATGTTATAATAATATATTTTTACTATTATTTTTACTTTTTGTTATGTTTAGAATTGTTATAACTTTTTCTTAGTATACTACGATACTTCTAACGCTTTTTACTTCAAATGATACTAATTTTACATTACTTCTCACTTATTTACATTATCAATTTGATTTTTAATTTTAGCTATTTTTCTTATATATTTATAAGAATAATAAATAATTAAAATTTTACGTTATCAATATAATTATTACCTTTTCAATAATATCTTTTTATGGTTGTTTTTACTTATCATAATATTTACAATAGTCATAACACTTTTTTAACATGTTACGATACTTTATATCCATTTTATGTTAAATGGTATTAATTTACGTTTGGTTTCAATTGTTTACGTTACCGATTTATTTTTTAATTTCTAGCTATTTTTCTTAGATATTTATAAAACAATAATTAATTAAAATTTTATGTTACCAATATAATTATTTATGTTGTAATAATATATTATTATGATTGTTCTTAATTTTTATTATGTGTAGAATTGTCATAACTTTTTTAGCATATTATGATAATTCATACCCATTTTACGTCAAATGATACTAATTTTACATTTTCTCATTTGCTTATATTACTAATTTGGCTTTTAATTTTTAACTATTTTTCTTATATATTTACAAAAAAATAAATAATTAAAATTTTATATTAGTAACATAATTATTTACGTTATAATAATTTCTTTTTTATGATTATTCTTACCTTAATCATGTTTATAATTGTCATTACCTTTTCTTAGTGTGTTACAACATTTTTACTCATTTTATGTAAAATTATACGAATTTTATGTTTTTCTCACTTTTTTACATTATCTACTTGTTTTTCAAATTTTAACTATTTTTCTTATATATTTACAAATAATAATTAGTTAAAATATTATATTGCCAACATAATTATTTATGTTACAATAATATATTTTTATGGGTGTTTTTATCTTTTATTATGTTTAGAATTATTATCACTCTTTCTTAGTGTGTTACTGACATTTATTACTCATTTTACATCAAATAATACTAATTTTACATTTCTTTTCACTTGTTTACATTACCAATTTATTTTTTATTTTTTAATTATTTGCCTTATACATATATATATATGAAAATAATAATTAATTAAAATTTTACATTGCAATCATAATTATTATATTATAATAATATATTTTTATGATTATTCTTATTTTCATTATGTTTAGAATTATTATAACTCTTTCTTAGTGTTTTACAATATTTCTTTCCTATTTTACATTAAATGATACTAACTTTACATTTCTCACTTGCTTAAATTATCATTTTGTATTTTAATTTTTAACTTTTTTATATATTTATAGGAATAATAATTAATTAAATTTTATGTTGTCAACATAATTATTTACTTTATAATAATATATTTTTACGGTTATTTTTATTTTTCATTATGTTTAGAATTATCATAACTATTTTTTAATATATTATGATATATCTTACCTATTTTATGTCAATGATACTAATTTTACGTTTGTTTTCACTTGTTTACATTATCAATTTCTTTTTTAATTTCTATCTATTTTCTTTAAATATTTACAAAACAATAATTAATTAAAATTTTACGTTGTCAATATAATTCCTTATGTTACAATAATATTTTATTATGGTTGTTCTTACTTTCTATTATTTAGATTTATCATAATGCTTTTTAGTGTATTATGACAATTAATACTCATTTTACGTTAATTGATGCTAATTTTATGTTTATTCTCACTTATTTATGTTACTAATATATATATTTTTTAGCTATTTTTCCTATATGTTTTGTAAAAAATAAATAATTAAAATTTTATCTTGGTAACTTAATTATTTGTATTACAATAATTTGTTTTTATAATTGTTCTTACTTTTAATTACGTTTAAAATTGTAATAACTCTTTTTTTATTGTGTTATGAAATATTTTTTGGTTTTACACCAAATGATACTCATTTTATGAAACCTATTTGGTTTTCAGTTTTTAGCTATTTTCTTTATATATTTAAAAAATAATAATTAGTTAAAATTTTATGTTGCCAGCATAATTATTTACATTAGTTTTTTATGACTGTTCTTATATTTTATTAGGTTTAAAATTGTTATAACTCTTTTTTAATGTGTTACGATACTTTTTACTAATTTTCTGCTAAATGACACTAATTTTACATTTCTTCACACTTGTTTACATTACCAATTTATTTTTTAATTTATAACTATTTTCTTTATAGATACAAAAGTAATAATTAATTAAAATTTTACATTACCATCATAATTATTTACGTTATAATAATATAATTTTGTGTTTGTTCTTACTTTTTGATATGTTTAGAATTGTCATAATTCTTTCCTAGTGTATTATGACATTTTTTACTCATTTTATACCAAATGATATGAATGTTATGTTTCCTTTCGTCTATTCATGTTATCTATATTTTTTTACTTATTAGATTTTTTTATATATAAATTATAATTAATTAAAATTTTACGTTGCTATTTTAGTTATTTACATTTTAATAATATTTTTTATGGTTGTTCTTACGTTTCATTAAATTTAAAATTATCATAATTTTTTCTTAGGAATAATACAAATTTTACGATTTCTCTCACATGCTACATTAATAAATTTTTAATTATTATTTTTTAAAATATCATTTATTTTACATTAATTTTTATTCTTGGATTTTTTAAACTATTTTCTTATGTATTTATAAGAAAATAATTGATTTAAATTTTATGTGGTAACTTAATTATTTACGTTAAAATAACTTTCTAATGCTTCTTCTTACATTCAATTATGTTTAAAATTTTCATAACTCATTTTTTAGCATGTTAAGACACTTCTATTCCATTTTATATAAATTGATATAAATTTTATTATTTCTCTCATTTGATTATGTTAATAATTTTTGTTATTTTTTTAAAATATAAATTCTTTTAAATTAATTTTTTTCTTTAAAAGAATTTTTATGTTAATATTTTTTAATTTCTTTATTTTTAGCTATTTTGAAGATACCAATTACATTAAAAAAATTTTAACAATGAATATTTTTAATTATTATGTTTTTATTTTGAAGTAATTTCATAAATATGTAATAAAGTGAAAAATAAAAAACTATTACAAAAAGTGCAAATTATTTAAATATATAATATTTTATAAATTTTATTTTACAATTTCATTACTTGAGAAGCAGATTTTAGCCTTTTCTACTTTAAAATTTAATCAATAATTGATTTTAATTATATAAATATAATAATTATTGTTTGCTAAAAGTTAAAAAAACTTAAATTTACTATAAAAGTCCCCCAACTGCCCAATCAAGTAAATTCCCAGAAATGTTAGCAACGACTGAGGAATAGGGCTGTCAAGTGTTAATCCGAATGTGGCGGAGGCACGTGCCCCCTTTCACAAGTTGACAAGGTTAGAGTTCTCATTCATTTGCTGACACATATTCATATTACAAATGATTATTATAAACTAGACAATTTATAACTTTTCCCCTTTTTGTCTCATTTGAGTTACTAAATATATCTAACACCTGAATATTTGAATCAAATATGTGAATGAAAGTATGAAACTCATGCATGCATCACCTAACTCGGCATTTAGTTTGGCAATAAAATCTGCAACCCTGAAGAAGGAATTGATAATTGCATTAAATTTGAATTTAAAACCTAACTCGATTGTTTATGAAATTATTTTTAAAAATTATTATCTGGAGATTTACATTTTAATATTTATAATTTATTTTTTTCTTCATTAGTTAAAATTTTTTAACAAAAAAAATTTTAATTGAAATTTTATATAATTTAAAACAGTTATAGTATATATCTTTGACCTCACCTACTCTTCCACTGAAACTAAATTAGGTGACAAACTTGTTAGCTATATCTAATATTCTCTTCGTGCTATCTAAAAGAATGGTAGGTAACTACTTTTATCTTCTTCTCTGATACCATAAAAATTTAAAATAAATTTAGCTTTACTAGATCCTTCACTTAATTGCTGTGGTCTGACAATGGGTTTAACTACAGCTGAGTATCAGCCATTGCTACTCGGTCTCGACTCCCATGCTCGGATACCCGATTTGTCGTCTGTTGCAGTCGAAGAGTTTCTGCAGCACAGGCCAGTTGCACTTCGATGGTGGCCAAGGCTTGTGGCGTGGGAGTCCAGGCTTCTTTGGCTCCTATCTGGGGCTTCTATTGTTGTTTCCATTTTCAATTACATGCTCAGTTTTGTCACCTTAATGTTCACAGGACATCTGGGTGCTTTAGAGCTTGCTGGTGCTTCGATTGCTAGTGTTGGTATTCAAGGTCTTGCCTATGGGATTATGGTATATTCCTCTTGTCAATTTTTTTGGGTTAATATGTAATTTGACCCTTGAATTATATCACTTTTTACAATTTGGTACTTAAAAAAATTATATAATTTACTCCAAACATTAAGTTTGTTAATAATATACTGACATTACAAGAAAATCATAGCATGTATTTTCATTAATAATGTCTGTCATGACTTCATTTTACCTAACACCATTAGTAAATAGTGCAAAGTGTTTGATGGAAGCAAAGTTAAAAGATCAACTCATGAAATTTTTTTATAGGTATTAATCATGAAAAATGATATAGTTAAAAAACCAATTTACATGTTAACCCTCTTTGTTTCTGTTTAGTTAGTTGCATGTCTACTTGTCTAATGCTTCCCACCTTTACTTCACATGGAAAGGAAATAGTAAAGGAGAGTTCTAAATGCATTTCACCTTTTTTCTTTTTATACCCTTTTTTTTTTTAATTTTTTATAAGTAAATTTATTTAAATATCCCTTTTGCAAGTTTTCGGATATCCACTATTTTCGAAAAGTCATAACATTTTCAAAATGTATTTTCGAAGGGGGAAAAGTGAAATTTTATAAAAAATTACAAAAAAAAATTTTTGTTAAAATTATTATAAATTAGTGTAATGAAAAAAATTATTATTAAAAAATCATAAATTTTAAAATGAATACAAAAAGTTACTTTTACTTTTTCATTTTAGAGAAAAAAAAAATTGATGAAGTTCTAATAAAATATTTTATCTCTTGATATTATGAAAGGTGGTGAAAGAATTATTAGATTTGATCAACATATAAGAGTTGAAGTTTTTTAAAATTGTATAAGTAATACTACTGAATACTACATAATTTTATCAAAATATAATAAATTAATTGGAGAAATCCATTGTGATAAGTATATAGAGAGAATTCTAAGGGAATTCAGTTTAATTAAAATTTTAATAATCGATATAAAAATATTTATTAAAAAATGATAAATTTTAAATTTATAAAAAAATTTATATTTACTATTTTATCTTTAATTTAATTAGGATCTCATAAGATATTATTTTTTCTTTAAGATAAAAATAGTAAAAGTAATTTTTTTTATTAATTTTAAAATTTATGATTTTTTTTCTAATAATAAGTTTTTTTATTACACTTAGTTATAAATAATTTTGATAAATTTTTTGTTGTAATTTTTCATAAAATCTTTATACCTCTAAATGTATTTTCGATAAGTATTGACTTCTAGAAAATGCATTGCCAAAAGTTATAGAACTTGTGTGAATGATATTTAAATAATTTCACTTACAAAAAATTTCAAAAAAAAAAAAAAGAGATATATAAAACAAATGAAAGTGTATTTAGAATTCTCCAATAGTAAATAGCTATAAATTACAGAGCAAGTTCATATTAAATGGACCATAACTTCCAAGCTTTGTTACTTACATACTAATGGTTTTTTTTTTTTCTTTTTCTTTTTGGGGTACCTCAAAATACAGTTAGGCATGGCCAGTGCAGTGCAAACTGTGTGTGGACAGGCCTATGGGGCAAAGCAGTATTCATCAATGGGAATCATTTGTCAAAGAGCAATAGTCTTGCACTTGGGAGCAGCAGTCCTCTTAACATTTCTGTATTGGTACTCTGGTGACATCCTCCAAGCAATAGGCCAAACCGAAAGCATAGCTCAACAAGGCCAAGTCTTTGCTCGAGGTTTGATCCCTCAAATTTATGCATTTGCCATAAGTTGCCCGATGCAGAGGTTCTTGCAAGCACAGAATATTGTAAATCCTTTGGCATTTATGTCCGTTGGGGTATTACTCGTCCACACTCTTCTCACCTGGGTTGTTGTCTATGTCTTGGACTATGGCCTACTGGGAGCAGCTCTCACTCTCAGCCTCTCATGGTGGTTTCTTGTTATCGTTAATGGGTTATATATTGTTCTGAGCCCGTCTTGCAAGGAGACTTGGACTGGCTTATCCTCTCGAGCATTCTCAGGAATTTGGCCTTATTTCAAGCTTACTGTTGCTTCTGCTGTTATGCTTTGGTATGTGTCTGATTATTGCAGCTTACTACTTCAATGCGTATTGTCTGTTTCTTTCTTTTTGTCACTAGTTTTTAGATATGGTACATTGTTCTTTGTCTGATTTTAGCTTAAAATAATGTAGTCTGGAGATATGGTACAACCAAGGATTGGTGCTTATATCAGGGCTTCTTTCTAATCCAACAATCGCACTAGACTCCATTTCAATTTGGTAATGTTAATGCCCTTGTTCTCTCCCTTGCAATTAGGTCTACCAATTCGACTATTCATATTTTATCTATCTCATGTTAAATAGGTATAAAATATAAAAGTTATCATATCATAATTCATATCAAGCACATGATCAAACATAAAATACATTTTTTGGTTTTATTTATATAATTTTGGTTAAAATTTTAAATTATACATTTTTCATATCATTTATATATAATATCATTGTGTTATATTTATAATGGCCGAGTTTACTTGCAGTTTTGCTTCCTTTATGACAGCAAATCCTAATTGAATTCGTTTTCAGCATGAATTATTTGAACTGGGACATGCAATTTATGCTAGGCCTCAGCGCAGCCGCCAGGTTAGAAAGCTCATCAAAGATTAAAATTAGATATTTCATTACATTGACACTTGATAAATTTTCTTATTGTCACTGAATATGGTTACATTTTTATCAATTGGCCTTTGGCAGTGTTCGAGTGAGTAATGAGCTAGGGGCAGGTCATCCAAGGGTAGCAAAATTTTCAGTGTTTGTGGTGAATGGAACAAGCATCCTTATTAGTATAGTTTTCAGTGCAATTGTATTGATATTCCGGGTTGGATTGAGCAAAGCATTTACAAGTGACTCTGAGGTTATAGAAGCAGTTTCAGACTTGACTCCATTGCTTGCCATCTCTGTTTTCCTAAATGGCATTCAGCCTATACTCTCAGGTAATCATTGGTAAAAGAGACCAAACATATTCATTCAAAACAGTTCATGAAATGAACTCGAAATTTAATTTAGTTAGTTCGTATAGTGAACCTTAAGAAGTAGCATCCAACAAGTTTGGAGTTTGAATTACAATATCTATAACATTTTCTCTTATTTTCATACTACAGCTTTTTTTTAAAAGAAAAAAGGCTTAAAAAACAGTCATGAATTGTATGCATGACCTAAGGTTTTAGTTTTGTTTTTTTGGGAATTTCAGGGGTGGCAATAGGAAGTGGATGGCAAGCAATTGTGGCTTATGTAAACCTGGCTACATATTACATTATTGGTCTCCCAATTGGATGTGTTCTTGGATTCAAAACTAGTTTAGGAGTAGCAGTAAGTTGATTCTCTGCCCATTCTCTCCAAATCTCTTATAAAACTTCCCAATTAACAAGTAAATTTGTGATGCATTTTGACACTTTTCAGGGAATTTGGTGGGGAATGATTATTGGAGTTCTTCTACAAACAGCAACTCTTATCATTCTCACTGCCAGAACCAATTGGAACAAAGAGGTAATCTAAATTGCAATAAACACTAACCAATAATGTATTTTATTTGAAGCGTCTAAATAAAAACTAGAAAGAAAGAAAAAAGAGTAAAAGGTCCCAATGTGAGATCAAATTTTTGCAAATTTAATTGTATAGTTTTTACATGCAATACTACTTCTGTTTTTCCAGCTTCTGATTTGAGCCATTTAATGCAGCCTAACTTATAAATTATATGTAATGGACAAAAATCATGCAATGTATTTCTAAAATATTGGTCTTTAAGTTTCAAATTAAATATATATATATATGTAAGAACTTAAATTATGTAATGTTTGTGTAGGTTGAAAAGGCTGTTGACCGCTTGAAGAATTCAGCTAATGAAGAGACAGACTCGGAGACAGGAACATCAGGAACACATTAATTTCTTTGTTTTCGCATCCGTCTCTAACCTCTTCCTACAATTTTGAATTTCTAATTTTTAAGCTTTTTTATTTCTATATTTTTGAGTTAAGCTTTTATTTTAATATAAAAATTATAAAAAAAAAAACTTCAATACTGAGGTTCTAATCTTAAACTTAACTATACTCATATTTTTGGGTTAAATCAATGCCTCGAGTATCTTTTCTTTTTCTTTCTCTCCCCTATCCTTTCTAGCACTTGTACATGAAATGACCTGTCTCCTAAATCAAATGTCATCAGTTTGATTTGTGTTTTTACTATTTACTATTTATTTTTTTATTATAAATGGAATGTAAAAATAAGAAATAAATAGCAAAAAATAAAAACACCAATCAAACTGAACTTTACTTGTTTTTGATAAAAAAAAAAAAATAGAAAACATTAGAACCTGAAATGAAATTTGATGAACAAATAAGTGGAATCCAATAAAATGCAATTGTTCTAACTGTAGATAATAAATTGTCAAAGTTGAAAATTAATCTTTGTATGTTTTAAAGATTTAATAATCCCTTTACCACAATTTCAACAAATTTAATTTTATAATTTTATCAAATGAAGCATTGAGGACATGGCATTATATGTGAATTTCTTTTGTCAGCTAGCTACATTATCTTTCTATCAGTTTTTTTTTTTTTAATTTAAAAATATTATAGTTTTAATCAGAAAAATTAAAAAATTATTTAAGATGGAGTGACCAACTGATAAAAAAAATGTTAAGGTGGCCAAAATAATGCAATATTAATAACTATATTGGTTGATTATTCACGCCATTGAATATTAGCCTCAAACAGAACATTTAATAAAAGTAAAATATTCACAGCATTAAAGCCGAGGCTTTGATTTAGTGATAAAAAAAGAAGTTCTGGAATTTTAAAATTTTGAAATTAAATTTTATTATATGTATATTTATTTTAATTTTATATTATATTTATCTAATTATATTTTAATTTGTTTGTTGATTATTTAATAATTTTTTATATATGAATGTAAAATATGATTATAATTATAACTTAAAGTCTTCCCCAAAGTTTTGGTGCATTACCTGACTTTGCGGCCAGAATTTTGGGACCAAAGTCAGCCATAAAAGTCCTCCATGATCCCTTAAAACATGGGATTTAGAAGCTCAATTGGCTTTATAAATTAAACTTCCAATTTACAGAGCAAAACACGGCAACAGAACCAAAAGAATACCTAGTACGGAATTTCTTTTTGAAAAATTAAAGCCCACTGCCCAAATCCCCTTTCCAAATCCTTTTGTAGTCTCCTTTCTCACCACCATCACACTGTCATTGCCAAACAAAAAAAAACAAAAAAAAAGAAAATAACCTACCAAACATCCCACGACCATAGGAAAAAAAAAAAAGGACTACGATCCAAAGCATCTTCCCAAAAACAACCAAAAAAACAACAGTTACGTAGGTGCCCATTTTTGCTCAGTCTCATTTAACTTAAATAAAATTATTATTATTATTATATTTTCATTTATTTTTTCATATACCTTTCAGCTCTTTCTTGTTTATTTTTTTTTTTACACAAAGTTACAATGCATTTAATGCGTTGAAAATCCTTTGTCGCTGTCTAATTTTGCAAAAAAGAAAAACCAAAAGTCTTCAATGGTGATTCAAAGTCCTTGGGGGCTTTGGAAAAAAATAACACAAACTTTGAAATTTTAGGATTTCAATTCTAAAAAATCTAAGATTTAAATCATAAAAAACTTTATAAATAGAGTTCTTTTTTTGCAAAAATTTTAAGGGAATAGAATCCAAAAAAAGAGAGAGACAAAAAGAAAAACATAGAAAAAACCTAGAAAGAACACTACAAAAGAGATAAAAAACACAAAACCTAGGAAAACATTGCAAGAAAAAATTAAAAAAAAAAACACAAAGAGTATATTTTTTTTAGGATTATTGCGTTACAACCATTAAAAGAAACACACATACAAAATAAAAAAAAAATCGCAATCTCCTTCGAATGAAGGAACTAGTAGCAAAAAAACAAAAATGAAAATATTGATTTGGGCAATTCTTGTTTTTTTTTTGGTAAAACTAGTTTAGGTAAAATGTTTAGGGGATTAAGGTCATGTTTGATCCATAGAATTATCTTGCAAAAATTTTAAGGGAATAAAACCCAAGAAAAGAGAAAGACACAAAGAGAAAAACACAAAAAAATCCCAAAGAGAACACTATAAAAGAGAAAAAAAAAAAAAACACATAACCTATGAGAAGAAAAAAAAAACAAAGAGTATTTTTTTTAAGGTTACTGAGTTACAACCATTAAAAAAAACACACACACACAAAAGAAAAAAAATCACAGTTTCCTTCAAATAAAGGAACTAGTAGCAAAAAAAAAAAAAATGAAAATCTTGATTTGGGAATTTCTAAATTTTTTTTGGTAAAACCAGCTTAGAAAAGATGTTTAGGGGATTAAGGTCATGTTTGATCCATAGAATTTAAGATAGGATGCTAATCATCATAAATCATGTTTAATTTGTATCTAAAGGAAGGATCGGGATTGCAAAAAAAATTAATATCCTCTTAGCATAAGATAATCCTCCACAAGTGGAGAGGATTATTTTTAATTCATAGATTAAACTTATATATCCAATTATACTTTTAAAAATTATATCGATAATTTAAATTATATAAATTTTGAAGAAGGATAATTTTGACAAATAAATAAATTATCATATTCTAATCCTTCTATACATCAAACACAAAATAAAATGATATTATTTAATCTAATCCTATTCATAATATTATCTTATCATATTTTATCATAATCTTATGTATCATGCATAATATAAAAGGATTGTATTAGGAATTTTTGAGATATTTTTGAATTTTTTGGGTTGACCAAAAGATGGGAAAATATGAGTTTTCTGATGACCATTTAAATTTTTCGACTAACGAAAACTGGAAAGATAGTTAGAATCTGGAAATAATTTAAATTGTTCAGCGCCAATTAAAGTTTTTGGTGACAACACAGCAACTGACTGAAAATTGGGAATGCACGGGAGTCGATGAAGGGAAAAATTTTTTAGAGAAAAAGGCTCTGAAGGTAGAGAGAGGGAAAAGGAAAATAATAAAAAAAGATTTTGGCCTTTTATAAGCCCACCTAAATGACGTCGTTTGGGAACTTGGATCCATGCCTGACCAGCTCTAAGATCTATGCATGGACTCTCACCTAACCCAACCTGGTGGTGAGTTTTCCATTTTTTTTCTTTTTTGATTTTATTTTCATTTTTTGATTTGATTTTATTTATTTTATGTTATTATTTATTTATTTACTTAGTTTTTCCATTTTTTGGATAAGTAAATAAATAATGGTAAAAATATAAAATTAAAATAAAATGTAGATTTATTAAAATAAAAATGAATAAAATCTTAAAAGTATAATTATAAACAATTTGAATTAAGTTTTTTTTGCAAGAAATTATTTTTGTTACATAATAATAATAATAATAATAATAATAATAATAATAATAATAATAATAATAATAATAATAATTGATTATTTGAATAAATATTCTAAAAATGTAATTTTTAAAGAAAATTGAAATAGTTCAATTTTCTTAATGCAAGTAAAAAAATATTTTTAGATTTCACCAGTGAGTCAAAATAATCTAAAAATTATTTTTCACTAAATAAATATATATTTAAATAATAATTAAAAAATAAAAATAAAAATAAAAGCATTTCTTTAAATAAATCTCTTAATTATTACTAAAAATATATTTGTGGATTTCACTAAAAAGTTGGCATAATTAAAAAAATTAAATTATTTTTACTAAATAAAGATTTATTTAAATAATAAAAAAGATGAAAATAATAAATAGTAAATAATAATAAAAAGTAAAAAATAGTTACAATAAAAATTAATTAATTGTTCAATTAAATCTCTTAATTATCATCAACAAAACATGATTTTATTTAAGATCTAGTTAAAAAGTTGGGATGATCCTAAAATCTATTTAAAATTTTTAGGATTTCATCGAAGAGTCGAGATAATTCTAAAATCAATTTAATAAAATTTTAAAACTTTGCCAAAGAATCGAGATAATCCTAAAATTAGCTTAAATAAATAAATAAAATATCCTATAATGAAATTTTGACAATTTTGTAAATAGTCAATTTTTTTTCAAAATTCTTCTAAATAAAGATTTTCTATAAATTCAGCTAAAGTGTTGGGGAATTTATATAATGTAAAAAATAATGATAATTTCTCAAAATAAAAAATATTTTGCATAAAAGTTTTTTTAAAGGAATTAACTTTAAATATTTTAAAAGATCATATCATTAAAATTAAAGGATAATATATGTCTAATTGGTATTATTTTTTGAATAGACGACGTGAGAGTGTTGATACTCTCTTCACTCGTAATTGTACTTTTGGATCCAATATTGATTTCACAAACCAAAATATCTTTTAGTAAATCTTAATTAATTTTAAGTTTTTTATTAAAAGATTATGTTTTTAGGTGGCCAATCACACCCTACAAAAAAAAAAAGATTGGTGATGATTTTGAAAATTTTCATCAAGTCTAGCGATCGAGTTCCCTTGACAAAAAATCATTATAACAACTTTGCGACTTTATTGGAAACGCAAGAGAATCAAGCTAAAAATTAAACATGTGTAATCCAAACTTTGATTTTATGGTTTTTTTTATATTTAATTTTAACTTCTTATTTCATCTTAGAATAAAAATAAGATTAAAATAAAAAAAGAAGGCAAAAATATTTGATGGTTTCATTTTGTTTTCTTATGTTATTTTACTTGTTTTATATTGTTGCTAATTATATTGTTGATTTTATTAATAATTGCTACGTTCCCTCACATGTGCATATTTGCGTTCATGCATAAGCTTTATACTCAAGTTTTCAAATCTATCTTTTTTTAAGAGGTAGTAGAGTATCTATGCTTTCGTGAGGTTATAATGCCTCCACTCGGGCTAATGAAATACTTCCACTCAAGTTGAACCATTTTCATCAACAACCCATTATGGGTGAGGATCCGGGACCTTACTAGTCCAAAGTGAACGATAGTGAAGATCAATTTGGAAACTTTTTTAGCCTTTATTAAATACCAAACCCTGTAGATAGTGAACCTTGAGAAGCTAATCTTAGGTAGAACCATACCATTTTCGTAGATTATACCCTAAATTAGGACACAAAAAAGAATATTTATTTTAATACAATTACTAACCCTAATTTATTTTGCTTTCCTTTTGTTTCATGATTACGCATCATCATAAACACTTGCATATGGGATGTACTTGTCATTTTGTCAATATTAGTCAGAAGATTTTTTATCTTACTTTGGAAACACCATCATGATATTCTTAGCTACAAAGCCTATCATGTATGAAGAGGTTAATGTGATGATAACTTTATCATTAGAAACCTAAAGCAAAATGAAAAACTGTTTGAAAGAATCTAAAAAGGAAAGTTTGCCTAAAAAAATTAAACTAGGACTTCAACAAAATGATATCTCTAAGTTGGTCGAGATCCAATACCGTGTAACAACTCTTAGGAAAATGAATTTTGAAGAAAAATATGATCATATTACTTTACTCATTGAGGTGTTTATGAAAAATCAACTAATAAAGGCTTTAATTTAGTTTTGGAACCTTGTTTATAGATGTTTCATGTTTAATGAGATAAATATGACCCCTACAATTGAAAACTATAC